>JAJOZX010002403.1:612500-660070 GCA_023014485.1 Bathynomus jamesi | reverse complement strand
ATATATATATATAAACTATATATATTATATATATAAACAATATATATATATATAAACAATATATATATAGGTACTTGTGGTTATCTGTCGCCACTTTTTAATTTAATTTTCCAAACTTTTTCACAAATACAGATGTGTGTTATCATGTTGCCATTTTACAAAAATATTGTTTTTTACGCCTCGTGAACAGGCTCTCATCGATCTCAAACCACTATTCCTTCTAAACCTAACCTAACCTAACCACACACTAACCTAACCTAACCTAACCTAAGGCCGACCTTCCATATAAATTCAAATGGCTTTTTTATGGAACAGGTCACAAAAGAATAAAGAAATAAAAATAAATATAAATATTGTAAGTAGAGTATACAATTCAAGCTCAAGAGGGAGGTTTTTACAATCGATTTAATAGATGCTGCCAAAATGATATATGTCACATATTAAAAAAAATAAAAATTGAAAGATAAATTTTAAGAGAGGCACACCAATTATAAGGGAAAAAAATTACCACATATGCATTATAGTCACAAACGAATACAAAAGTACAAATAAATATAAATTGGAAAACAAAATGATCCCTAGATAATATATTAAAGAACATAAAATATATATACAACCTATTTACGGTATATATACGAAAATAAACGCAATATATACAGAATATAATATATATATATATATATATATGCATAAGGGAAAAAAATTACCAAATTTGTTTTATAATTATTGTCTGAGAAAACGGTAGGTCGCAAAAGAATAAAGAAAAAAAATAAATATAACTTGAAAAAATTTACAAAAATACACGTACACATATATACCGCATACCCAAATATATATATACATATACACACATATATACAACACAACACACACACACACACATATATATATATAATATATATACAAGCTTGACCTTCACGAAATGAGAAATCATCCCGCAGAACCTTTGTGAGGTTGTAAGGTAAGGTAAGGTACATACACATATACATATTATATATATATATATTTAACTGCATACATACAAATACATACATATACACACATACATACCATACATATACACAACATATACTACAAACACATTTAACTGCAATGACCACACACATACACACACACACATACATACATACAACATACACTCATACAGCAAAAAATTGAAAAATAAATTGTAAGGAAACAACCGACAAAACAAATTTTTTTACCAAAGATTTAACAACCTGCCCTTTTTGTTTAAATCCATTCTGAAGGAATTCAGAGCAACGGGATCAAGTTGAAACAGACCTTATCATGTTAAGGTTATGTGTAAGTTGAATTATAGCCGACTCAAGAATATTTCTATTAACAATGTTGCTAGAGTGAAACAAAACTGAAACATTATTCCAATCAATACAATGGGATAACTCTGACAAATGGACAAAAAGGCACTGGACAACTGTCCCGTTCTAAAGGAATATTGATGCTGTTTTACACGCGTTTGCAAATCCTTTCCCGTCTGACCTATGTAAAAGGATCACATGCTTACACCAATTTTATAGATAATGCCTAAATTATTGGTAGGGCTATTTTTACTATATGTTTTTCACAATATGTTATATGAAAAAACTACACTGATATCCAAAAGTTTAAGTACATTAGCAATGCCTAAGAAGCCGGAAAAATGGAAGTACTAAAATTTCTTTGACAAGGTGCGAGTGTTATTATTCACAACGATAGAAGGTTCGTTTAGCCTTATTAAGACAAGATTCCATGAACGCCGATGGTAACACAATTCACTTCCAATACCGTTGATATTTTCCAATTCGGCATCGATGTATTCAGGACTGGCGATCCTAAGAGCGCGGAGAAACATTGAGGAAAATATGGCCTTTTTAATAGGGTGTCATGTCCAGAGTAAAAGTGTACGTAGGACAAATTGTTTGTTTTTTTCCGATATATACTAAACTTAAAACCCGGGCTATCCCTATGAACACGCACATCCAAAAACGGATTGAGTTGTCTTGTTCCACTTCTAAAGTAAATTTAATGGAGGGGACTTGTTCACTGAAGGAGGAAGTCATCCAGGTCACGATTCATGGGCCAGATACACAAAATATCGTCGACGTACCGCAACCAAGGGATGCCAACCCCCAGGATTCTCGAATGTAAGTAATTTCAAAAACTCCATATAAATATTGGAGAGAAGGGGCGACAAAGGTTGCCCATGGCCATCCCAAAAACTTGTTGATAATGCCCACCATTGAAAGTGAATTTACAATCCTTGATACAGCTTAATAAGCTCCAAACTGTGTGCAGGTAATGTAAATCATATTATGTAATTCTCTGGCGAGAAAGTCAAGCATATCATCAATCGGAACTTTTGTGAACAATGAACAAACGTCGAAACTGATCAATCTATCGTTGGTATTAATGCGAACATTATTCAATTTTTCAGTGAGATCCATGGAATTTTTTACGTGTGAATCAGACAGTTCCAAGAATGGGGACAAAACATTAACAAGCCATTTGGAGAGTTTATAGGTAATAGAGCCCACCGAGCTAATAATAGGGCGCATAGGGTTACCCGGTTTGTGGGTTTTAATAAGACCATAAAGATAAGGCAAAGCAGGTGAAGTGGACAAAAAAAGGGAATTAATCCTTATGATCTTTGAGAATGCGTTTCAAGCCACTATTGAAAGATTTGATGACATCATCCTGTGGGTTCTTCCTAAGTTTCACGTATGTGGCGGGGGTCCTGAAGCAGCTCATTCATCTTTCCAATGTAATCCACTTTGTCCATAATGACTAAGGTGTTAGCCTTGTCTGCTTTAGTAATATGGACTCACTATCTTTTTTTAATTGTGAAAGGCTATTGCGGAAACGTTTAGGAAAGTTATCTTCGTAAGAAATATTCGCAGCACCATAGACCAGCTCTTTAACTATGTTAACTAAAACTGAGGAAGGTTACACTGTTTTTCAAACGAGCAAGACTATGACAATTTTGTAAAGCAGTTGGTTTTTTAACAATATAAAAGGACATACCAAATCCAAGGGCACTTTTTGCATCGTCACTAATGTTTTTCGAAGAAAGGTTCAAACACACTTTGAGCTTGCTTTTTTACTCCACTGACTATTTCGAATGAGACTTTTAATTTTGCGATCCAAAATGTTTCGAAGTGAAGAAGTTCTCCGACGCAACTCGTTGTAAATTTCATCAAACAAAGGTTGATCCACGGTTGGGGAATAACAGTCAAACATTACGTTTGGCATGCCTAAATTTTTGAAGGTGGACCACTCATTTTGTCTGGTGACTTCAATAGTTTCTTTAAAATTACTCTGCTAAAGTTGTTGAACGGATGGTCGTCCATTTCTCTGAGGCGAATCGGAAGAGGGACTTGGGAAGACCTGCTCCTCCAGACAATTAGTAAGAAACTTCCGTCGGATCCGAATTGCATGCCCCTTCATTAATGTAGAATCAACACCCGACACAAACGGGGACAATAGAGGGAACAGCAAGGCGAAGGAACGCGTGGTGTTCATTATATGAAAAATTATTTCACGAAAGTGACACGTGAAAAGTATTTATGATGAATAAAACCACGAAGGAAAAAGAAACACAAAGGGGTGCTCAAGCGCTTTCGTCTAATGACATCCTCAGGAACACTGGAGTGAAAGGACAGATCAAGGCAATATTAGGTTACAAAAATAAACATACATACATACACATTCACATATATATACATATATATATATATACATAATATATATATATATAAATATATACATATATATAGTAAGCATAGAAAAAAATTGTGGAGGAGCCAACATTTATGGTCACAGAAGAATAAAGAAATAAAAATAAATATAAATATAAATTGAGAAAAAAATTAATTACAAAATAGTGCCTTAGTGATATATATGTCACAGCCTAAATATCATAAAGAAATAAACCGGCAAATAAAAAAAAACATATACATATACATATATATATATATATATATACATATATACACATATATACATATATATATATATATATATAAAGACACTTTTAGCACTTTGGCCGACCTTCCATATAAATTCAAATGGCTTTTTTATGGAACAGGTCACAAAAGAATATTCCGTTAGAACGGGACAGTTGTCCAGTGCCCTTTTTGTCCATTTGTCAGAGTTATCCCATTGTATTGATTGGAATAATGTTTCAGTTTTGTTTCACTCTAGCAACATTGTTAATAGAAATATTCTTGAGTCGGCTATAATTCAACTTACAAATAACCTTAACATGAGTAAAGGTCTGTTTCAACTTGATCCCGTTGCTCTGAATTCCTTCAGAATGGATTTAAACAAAAAGGGCAGGTTGTTAAATCTTTGGTAAAAAATTTGTTTTTGTCTGTTGTTTCCCTTACAATTTTATTTTTCAATTTTTTGCTGTATGAGTGTATGTGTATGTATGTATGTGTATGTGCGTATGTGTGTGGTCATTGCAGTTAAATGTGTTTGTATGTATATGTGTGTATATGTATGTATGTATGTGTGTATATGTATGTATGTATGTATGTATGCAGTTAAATATATATATATATATATATGTGTATGTACCTTACCTTACCTTACAACCTCACAAAGGTTCTGCGGGATGATTTCTCATTTCGTGAAGGTCAAGCTTGTATATATATATATATATATATGTGTGTGTGTGTGTGTGTGTGTTTGTATATATGTGTGTATATGTATATATATATTTGGGTATGCGGGTATATATGTGTACGTGTATTATTTGTAATTTTTTCAAGTTATATTTATTTTTATTTCTTTATTCTTTTGCGACCTACCGTTTTCTCAGACAATAATTATAAAAACAAATTTGGTAATTTTTTTTCCCTTATGCATATATATATATATATATATATTCTGTATATATTGCGTTTATATTTCGTATATATACCGTAAATATGTTGTATATATATTTTATTGTTCTTTATATATCATCTAGGGATCATTTTGTTTTCCAATTTATATTTACTTGTACTTTTGTATTCGTTTGTGACTATAATATGCATATGTGGTAATTTTTCCCTTATAAATTGGTGTGCCTCTCTTAAAATTTATCTTTCAATTTTTATTTTTTAATAATGTGACATATATATCAATTTGGCAGCATCTATTAAATCGATTGTAAAACCTCCCTCTTGAGCTTGAATTGGTAGACTCCACTTACAATATTTATATTTATTTTTATTTCTTTATTCTTTTGTGACCTGTTCCATAAAAAAGCCATTTGAATTTATATGGAAGGTCGGCCAAAGTGCTAAAAGTGTCTTTATATATATATATATATATATATATTATATGTGTATATATATGTATATATATATATATATATGTATGTATATGTATTTATGGGTTTTTTTTATTTGCCTGTTTATTTCTTTATGATTATTTAGGCTGTGACATATATATCACTAAGGCACTATTTTGTAATTAATTTTTTCTCAATTTATATTTATATTTATTTTTATTTCTTTATTCTTCTGTGACCATATAAATGTTGGCTCCTCCCACAATTTTTTTCTATGCTTACTATATATATGTATATATTTATATATATATATATATGTATATATATATATGTGTATATATATGTGAATGTGTATGTATGTATGTTTATTTTTGTAACCTATATATTGCCTTGATCTGTCCTTTCACTCCAGTGTTCCTGAGGATGTCATTAGACGAAAGCGCTTGAGCACCCCTTTGTGTTTCTTTTTCCTTCGTGGTTTTATTCATCATAAATACTTTTCACGTGTCACTTTCGTGAAATAATTTTTCATATAATGAACACCACGCGTTCCTTCGCCTTGCTGTTCCCTCTATTGTCCCCGTTTGTGTCGGTGTTTGCTTCTACATTAATGAAGGGGCATGCAATTCGGATCCGACGGAAGTTTCTTACTAATTGTCTGGAGGAGCAGGTCCTTCCCAAGTCCCTCCTTCCGATTCGCCTCAGAGAAATGGACGACCATCCGTTCAACAACTTTAGCAGAGTAATTTTAAAGAAACATATTGAAGTCACCAGACAAAATGAGTGGTCCACCTTCAAAAATTTAGGCATTGCCAAACGTAATGTTTTGACTGTTATTCCCCAACCGTGGATCCAACCTTTGTTTGATGAAATTTACAACGAGTTGCGTCGGAGAACTTCTTCACTTCGAAACATTTTGGATCGCAAAATTAAAAGTCTCATTCGAAATAGTCAGTGGAGTAAAAAAGCAAGCTCAAAGTGTGTTTTGAACCTTTCTTCGAAAAACATTAGTGACGATGCAAAAAGTGCCCTTGGATTTGGTATGTCCTTTTATATTGTTAAAAAACCTACTGCTTTACAAATTTGTCATAGTCTTGCTCGTTTTGAAAAACAGTGTAACCTTCCTCAGTTTTTAGTTAACATAGTTAAAGGCCTGGTCTATGGTGCTGCGAATATTTCTTACGAAGATAACTTTCCTAAACGTTTCCGCAATAGCCTTTCACAATTAAAAAAAGATAGTGAGCTCCATATTACTAAAGCAGACAAGGCTAACACCTTAGTCATTATGGACAAAGTGGATTACATTGGAAAGATGAATGAGCTGCTTCAGGACCCCGCCACATACGTGAAACTTAGGAAGAACCCACAGGATGATGTCATCAAATCTTTCAATAGTGGCTTGAAACGCATTCTCAAAGATCATAAGGATTTAATTCCCCTTTTTTTGTCCACTTCACCTGCTTTGCCTTATCTTTATGGTCTTATTAAAACCCACAAACCGGGTAACCCTATGCGCCCTATTATTAGCTCGGTGGGCTCTATTACCTATAAACTCTCCAAATGGCTTGTTAATGTTTTGTCCCCCATTCTTGGAACTGTCTCTGATTCACACGTAAAAAATTCCATGGATCTCACTGAAAAATTGAATAATGTTCGCATTAATACCAACGATAGATTGATCAGTTTCGACGTTTGTTCATTGTTCACAAAAGTTCCGATTGATGATATGCTTGACTTTCTCGCCAGAGAATTACATAATTATGATTTACCATTACCTGCACACACTGTTTTGGAGCTTATTAAGCTTTGTATCAAGGATTGTAAATTCACTTTCAATGGCGAGCATTATCAACAAGTTTTTGGGATGGCCATGGGCAACCCTTTGTCGCCCCTTCTCTCCAATATTTATATGGAGTTTTTTGAAATTACTTACATTCCGAGAATCCTGGGGGTTGGCATCCCTTGGTTGCGGTACGTCGACGATATTTTGTGTATCTGGCCCATGAATCGTGACCTGGATGACTTCCTCCTTCAGTTAAATGACCAAGTCCCCTCCATTAAATTTACTTTAGAAGTGGAACAAGACAACTCAATCCCGTTTTTGGATGTGCGTGTTCATAGGGATAGCCCGGGTTTTAAGTTTAGTATATATCGGAAAAAAACAAACAATTTGTCCTACGTACACTTTTACTCTGGACATGACACCCCTATTAAAAAGGCCATATTTTCCTCAATGTTTCTCCGCGCTCTTAGGATCGCCAGTCCTGAATACATCGATGCCGAATTGGAAAATATCAACGGTATTGGAAGTGAGTTGTGTTACCCATCTGCGTTCATGGAATCTTGTCTTAATAAGGCTAAACGAACCTTCTATCGTGTGAATAATAACACTCGCACCTTGTCAAAGAATATTTTAGTACTTCCATTTTTCCCGGGCTTCTTAGGCATTGCTAATGTACTTAAACTTTTGGATATCAGTGTAGTTTTTTCATATAACAATATTGTGAAAAACATCATAGTAAAAAATAGCCCTACCAATAATTTAGGCATTATCTATAAAATTGGGTGTAAGCAATGTGATTCCTTTTACATAGGTCAGACGGGAAAGGATTTGCAAACGCGTGTAAAACAGCATCAATATTCCGTTAGAACGGGACAGTTGTCCAGTGCCCTTTTTGTCCATTTGTCAGAGTTATCCCATTGTATTGATTGGAATAATGTTTCAGTTTTGTTTCACTCTAGCAACATTGTTAATAGAAATATTCTTGAGTCGGCTATAATTCAACTTACAAATAACCTTAACATGAGTAAAGGTCTGTTTCAACTTGATCCCGTTGCTCTGAATTCCTTCAGAATGGATTTAAACAAAAAGGGCAGGTTGTTAAATCTTTGGTAAAAAATTTGTTTTTGTCTGTTGTTTCCCTTACAATTTTATTTTTCAATTTTTTGCTGTATGAGTGTATGTGTATGTATGTATGTGTATGTGCGTATGTGTGTGGTCATTGCAGTTAAATGTGTTTGTATGTATATGTGTGTATATGTATGTATGTATGTGTGTATATGTATGTATGTATGTATGTATGCAGTTAAATATATATATATATATATGTATATGTGTATGTACCTTACCTTACCTTACAACCTCACAAAGGTTCTGCGGGATGATTTCTCATTTCGTGAAGGTCAAGCTTGTATATATATATATATATATATGTGTGTGTGTGTGTGTGTGTGTTTGTATATATGTGTGTATATGTATATATATATTTGGGTATGCGGGTATATATGTGTACGTGTATTATTTGTAATTTTTTCAAGTTATATTTATTTTTATTTCTTTATTCTTTTGCGACCTACCGTTTTCTCAGACAATAATTATAAAAACAAATTTGGTAATTTTTTTTCCCTTATGCATATATATATATATAATATATATTCTGTATATATTGCGTTTATATTTCGTATATATACCGTAAATATGTTGTATATATATTTTATTGTTCTTTATATATCATCTAGGGATCATTTTGTTTTCCAATTTATATTTACTTGTACTTTTGTATTCGTTTGTGACTATAATATGCATATGTGGTAATTTTTCCCTTATAAATTGGTGTGCCTCTCTTAAAATTTATCTTTCAATTTTTATTTTTTAATAATGTGACATATATATCAATTTGGCAGCATCTATTAAATCGATTGTAAAACCTCCCTCTTGAGCTTGAATTGGTAGACTCCACTTACAATATTTATATTTATTTTTATTTCTTTATTCTTTTGTGACCTGTTCCATAAAAAAGCCATTTGAATTTATATGGAAGGTCGGCCAAAGTGCTAAAAGTGTCTTTATATATATATATATATATATATATATGTGTATATATATGTATATATATATATATATATGTATGTATATGTATTTATGGGTTTTTTTATTTGCCTGTTTATTTCTTTATGATTATTTAGGCTGTGACATATATATCACTAAGGCACTATTTTGTAATTAATTTTTTCTCAATTTATATTTATATTTATTTTTATTTCTTTATTCTTCTGTGACCATATAAATGTTGGCTCCTCCCACAATTTTTTTCTATGCTTACTATATATATGTATATATTTATATATATATATATATGTATATATATATATATGTATATATATGTGAATGTGTATGTATGTATGTTTATTTTTGTAACCTATATATTGCCTTGATCTGTCCTTTCACTCCAGTGTTCCTGAGGATGTCATTAGACGAAAGCGCTTGAGCACCCCTTTGTGTTTCTTTTTCCTTCGTGGTTTTATTCATCATAAATACTTTTCACGTGTCACTTTCGTGAAATAATTTTTCATATATATATATATATATATATATATATATATATATATATATATAGTGTTAATGTTTTTGTCTTCATATGTTATAGGTATAATATCGAATGTATGTAGCTTAAACTACATAAATAATTTCAATGTCGACCATATCTGTAAATATATGCAGTTGTATTCTGTATTATTATTATACGAAAAAAGTATTTTATATACTGAAAATACACCAAGAAGCATATCTGAGCCACAACATCTCAAAATGCAATAAAATCGAACAGAATTTCCTCGTATTGGGGGTTTTATTGTTCTCGGTTTCTGATTGGCTCCACGATACCGCTGAAGTGAGACAATATCTTGTATATTTTGTCTCTCTCTCTCTCTCTCTCTCTCTCTCTCTCTCTCTATATATATATATATTATATAATATATACATTTTAACTGCAAACAACACACAGTATAATTAATGTAAAGAACGACGCTTGTGTAGAAGAACGTTCCGCACAAGATGAGGAACGTTCTTCTACACAAGCGTCGTTCTTTACACTAATTATACTGTGTGTTGTTTGCAGTTCAAATTTACCTTAAATTTACCTTAAAGCGCTTCTGCCTCAAGGGTGCGCTGCTCCCACGAAGTCCACTCAGCGCCTCCTGAGGCGGGGCCACGACGGGGTAGCCACCCTTCTTTTCTCTCGCTCCTGCCATACGATTTGGTCCCCTATTGAATTTGTGGGGGCTGGTCTGGCAGAGGAATACCCTGACACTGTGGGTTGGTCGGGTATGTTGGCTAAAAACATGTCCAAGTGTTTTTTAAAAGTATCTACTGGGACTGCACTTATATCTCTAAGGTATATATATGTACGGCATGCGAAGGTGCCCCCTCATGGCATTGGTTTCTGCTCGTATGTAGGAGAATTACGACTTCTGATTAATCGAGGCCCATGGTGTAGTGGATAGCATATCTGACCGGCAATCGGAAGATCCCGGGTTCGATTCCCGGGTGGTTACCTCATTTTTCACTTGTTCCCTCCTCATCTTGTGCGGAATGTTCTTCTACACAAGCGTCGTTCTTTACATATACTGTATATATATATATATATGTGTATAATATGACATTTTCTACAAATGAAGTGATTCATGAATTTTTTATTACAAACACAATAGTTGTCCCTTAGTTGCTTGAAAAAAGAACCTATGTGTGTGTTTTTATTATTATTATTATTATTATTATTATTATTATTATTCAGAAAACGGGTAAATAATTTGCTTTTTATTGCATCCAATTTATGTGAATAAGAATGAAGAAGATTTAGAAAAGGTTTACATAAAAGTGATAATAGTGTGAACTTTATTGAAGTTAAAGTTACTCCTATATTTTGTAAAGAAAATTCTCTAACCATTACTGACTGTTTGAAACCATTAAGGCTCAACTGTGATTTATCTCCATAAGAATCCCACCATGCAAAAATAGAAATACCTCTGCGGGTATTGGAGCTAGGGTTATTTGTCGCGAGTTAAGTATCAAGTTGATGCTATGTCTTATGTGGTTGGTTATTTAAATATTATTGAATTCAAATGTTGCGCAGAAGCTGAATTTGCACTTGGAGCATGTAACAGCAAAACGCTTAATAAAATCACATTGATTTTATTAACACATTTCATAAACACCAGTTGTTTGCGCATTTATCTTAATAATTTTAATAATAAATATAAATGTTTGCCAAAAATGGCATTTCTAAATCTACAGACGTGATGAAAATGGGTAAACATTTATAATCTGTCAGCGTAAGAAATGGAAATCACCAAACTTTAGCTTTGGGCACAAAACAGAGTTCACCATGAACATGTGTGCAAAAATATTGTTTTGAATACTGCTGTCCACGCATTCGTATTCCATTTTCATGCATGGCTGACTTCTGGTAACTAAAAATGAATACATAAACAAATGTGGAAATTGTATGAGTTTATTCATTTATTTATTCTAACGAGATTTTCGAAAAATGAACTTTAAACAGTATGTCAACTTGCATATTTTTACATTCTCTCTCTCTCTCTCTCTCTCTCTCTATATATATATATATATGTATATATATATAATATATATATATATACATATAATGTATATATATATATATATATTATATATATATATGTTGTGTGTGTGTGTGTGTGTGTTACGATTTATTATTCAAAGAATTAATTCCAAGGGGTTATGAGGGCGCTATTTTTTAAGAAATTTGCATGAAAGCGGCAGCTGTTTTTTATTCATTTGAAATAGTTCCGTGATAAATATTGAGTATCCTCCAACGACTCGAGGAAAGAAATAAATGAACTCTCTGTCTTTCGACAGAGATAATTTTTTATATATTTACAAATTTATTTTAAATACATGTTTGGTAAGAGAACTGTTCAGGAAATTAAGGATCATATTAGATACTACTAACTAATACTAATGTTAATATTACTAATACTAGTACTAATACTAATGTTAATATTACTAATACTAGTACTAATGCTAATGTTAATATTACTAATACTAGTACTAATGTTAATATTACTAATACTAGTACTAATCTAAACTATAATAAGAGAGCTGTCCGTCCGTCCGTCCGTCCGTCACACTTTCAGAAATTACGGGCGGCAATGTGAAGCTCAAGATTTTCATGACTGTGTTCTTTTCTATAGTTTTATTGACCAAATAATTGAACCGACAGTAATTGGGAGTTCAATTATTTGGTCAGGGGAGTTTTGGGGGATATCTAATCAGATTCAGAAATCTTGACACAATGTGAAGCTCAAAATTTTCACGGCTGCGTTCTTTTCTGTAGTTTAGCCTATCTGTTTGTCTGTTTGTGAAATTTATCCCGGGAAGTAATGGTAAAAGGGTGGGGGTAATGGGGAGGGGTGGGGCTAATGAGGGACCGGGTTAGCCCCTTAGTTGAATAAAGGGGGGTTTAGGTACCCGGGGGGTAGCTAAACTTAACCCGGGCAACGCCGGGTACCCGGCCTAGTACTAATAATACTGATAACGAATTTAATTGTACGATATAAAATTTTTAAATGAAATGAATAATCTCTACTATAAAAAGGCAGTCATGTCCATCCGTCCGTTCGTCTGTAGACACCATGTATTTATGTAATATTAAGTGATTCTGAACATAGAAATAAATGCGCTTTGCTTTGTTTCAACTTTTTACCAACACATATTAATACCATGACTACACAGTATTGCCTGAAGGGTAATAACAGCCTTCCGCAAGAAGTAGTATAAAATATCTCGCCCGTAAGGCGGGTTTTTTGCTAGTTCCTCTAATTTACTTCAATTCAGCTTAAGATTTAAATCTGATGAACTGTTAAGTATTGTCCTTGCCAAAAAATTGAGGTTCCAGCAATTACTGAATCCTGGTTAAATATAGAGAGTAAAGATTAAGATAAAGTAAAGTTAAGAACGCAGCCATGAAAATCGTAAGCTTCACAAATCTTGATACAATGGGTTCGGATGTGAAGCTTAAGAGTTTCATTGCTGCGTTCTTTTCTATAGTTTTATTGACCGGATAATTGACCTCCCCCCAATTACTGAGGGTTCAATTATTCGGTTAATAAAACTATAGAAAAGAACGCAGCAATGAAAATCTTAAGCTTTACATCCGAACCCATTGTATCAAGATTTGTGAAGCTTACGATTTTCATGGCTGCGTTCTTTTAACTGAAAACTATTGACTCCCCAGTAATTGAGGTGCCTGCCGCCGCCGAATTACTGAGGCCGAAGGCCCCAGCACCGCAGGTCTAGCTAAATGGGCCCGTAGGGCCCACTTTTGCTAGTACCTATTAAATCTGAGACTGCTTCAAACGTGATTTTCGCACTGACCTATTTTCCCCGGGTTTCGCGAAACAACAATCGTTCTGTAATCAACTCTAACTAAGCAAACGATCTAAATCACCCATTCTGACCATCACAACTGTCTCCACTTCGCTCTTTGTGGAGAATACTTTGTGGAAACACTTACAGACTAAAAAGGAAACTCAGACGATTTCCACGTTAAGCATTATAGCGTTTTATTAGGAAAAAAAAAATCACAGAAAATAACAGTATGTACGCACTTTTTTATATATATATATATACAAGCAGAGCCTTCGGCTCCCTGCCCTACGGGCGGGGCTTGTGCTTCGCAAACTCGCCTACGGCGAGGGCACGTTATGGTTACCCCTTTGGGGGGAAGTCATTCTCCCTCTCACCCCAAAACCACCTCACCCCCCTTTATGCAACATTGGTGGCTAATAACCCCCACCCCCCACCTGTACATTCCTGTATATTTTCCGCAAATCTCATAAATCTGCTGGCTAGCTATGTGGTCCCACTCACTATGACAACCTCAAACGTTTGTCAGAAATAGAGAAGTTGTAAAAATAATCCAAAACGGTAATGAAAATGAACGAAATGATGTATTTTAGATTTATGGTGAGAGAAATGAATCGGATAATAAAGTAAAGGATGAAAAATTATGAATTCCAGAAAAATCAATTAAAATTGAATAAGTATGCAGCCAGCACTCTTTGACTTATCAAGTATAATAGTAATGAGTGAATAAGGCCAAAAACTGATACGGCGTTCATAGCCAGATTGATGTGGCCCATTGCACTAAATTCTGGATTACTATTAATAACAGCACCATCGGGATTCGAACCTGTAAGGCTAACGAAAATATCACGACCTAACCTAACCAATCGTTAGGTCAACTGTACGCCCTTGACGAATGGTTAGGTTAGGTCGTAATGTTTTCGTTAGTTATCCTTATAAAGCTAACTAAAGAAGGCTGGGGGCCCTGATCTTCAGGTGATCTGCATTTTCATTGACAAATTATTTGTTTCTTGAAATTTGAAATATATGTTCTTTTTTAACGTTAAGCTACTTTTAATTTCAGCATTCCACCATTTAGGTTTAACGGATTTCACCAGTCTCTTCTTATGTAATGGGATATTACTCGATTCTAAACATTTAAAATAATTATAAAAAGAAGTCCATGTGCCATTCATATCACACGAGAGAGCCTCGTATTCCAGACTCTCCGAATTATGAACATTAACTTTAATTTCAAATGTTATTTGCCCATAATCACTGGTGGAGAAGTAGTCTCCTACAGACATATTATCAATTAAGTCTAGGTTTGTACTTTAAATCTAGAATATTGAGTTCTCTAGTGGGATCCTTGACCATTTGAAAAAGTGAACTTTCGAGCAAACCCTCGTGTAGTCGACGACCGGAATTAGACTGTAAAAACCACCCTACTATAATTATCGCATCATGTTCGCTATTTACTGTACATCAAAAATTAGTTCCTGAAGTCTATTATCACTATCGACAGTCTGAGAGGGAGGCCTATACACTAAACCTATAATTGATTTCTTAGAAGAGTTGTTATTAATTTCAACAAACGTCGCATTCATATAATCAATCCCTGCAAATATTTTAATTATGGGTTTTAGGTGTGACTGAACGTCTAGTACTGTACCACCACCTCTTCTTTCTATTCTATCATTGTTAAATATCTCATAACCAGGAATATAATATTCTCCGAGAAATCTTTACTCTCTATATTTAACCAGGATTCACTAATTGCTGGAACCTTAATTTTTTGGCAAGGACAATACTTAACAGTTCATCAGATTTAAATCTTAAGCTGAACTGAAGTAAATTAGAGGAACTAGCAAAAAAACCAGCCTTACGGGCGAGATATTTTATACTACTTCTTGCGGAAGGCTGTTATTACCCTTCAGGCAATACTGTGCAGTCATGGTATTAATATGTGTTAGTATTATAATCTAGCGTATTGTTTAGAAAACATGTTTTAGTCTTGACAAAGAAGAATGCGACGTGAATGTAAAAATCCCCAATGGCCTACTTTGTAACCAATTTGTTGCAGACTAATTATTAAAAATCTATACTATAATAAGAGAGCTGTCCGTCTGTCTGTCTGTCTGTCCGTCCGTCTGTCTGTCTGTCCGTCACACTTTCAGAAATTACGGGCGGCAATGTGAATCTCAAGATTTTCATGACTGTGTTCTTTTCTATAGTTTTATTGACCAAATAATTGAACCGACAGTAATTGGGAGTTCAATTATTTGGTCAGGGGAGTTTTGGGAGATATCTAATCAGATTCAGAAATCTTGACACAATGTGAAGCTCAAAATTTTCACGGCTGCGTTCTTTTCTGTAGTTTAGCCTGTCTGTTTGTGAAATTTATCCCGGGAAGTAATGGTAAAAGGGTGGGGGTAATGGGGAGGGGTGGGGGTAATGGGGGACGGGGTTAGCTCCTAAGTTGAATAAAGGGGGGTTTAGGTATCCGGAGGGTAGCTAACCTTAACCCGGGCAACGCCGGGTACCCGGCCTAGTTATTATAAAATTTCAAAGAATTTTTTATTTTATTCAAGACAATACTTGTTCCTTTTGTTTATAATCTTCATCAGTCCTTCTAGCTTTCTTTCTTGCGGTTTGTTTGGTAGTTCTTCCAAGTGATGGCTTTATTTTTCTTGCCATGTTCAATCCCTAAAGATTCTTCGTCTGTATTAAGTTTTCAGAATTCCAAATAAATTTTGTTTGACACAACAGTCACGCAATATTAAGCGCATTAGAGTTTAACATTTACAATTAGCTCACGAATCACTTAAATTTTAAATGCAGCTTCACAGATTTTACTTGAAGCTCACGAAGCAGTTAAATTTCAAATACAATTTGTTACATTTTTATCTATCATGGCTTCCGATGCGCAGCTAAAAAATTTGATGGTTACATTCTTTTTCTAAATTTATTCGCCTACTTGATTTTCTTCATTCCACGAAAGGGTATGAAACTCTGTAGAAGCGTGTTGGGACTTGGTTTACTTGTAGACTTTAATGATAAGGAAGGCTTCTATAAAAAAATTTATTTTTCTAATAGCCAGAAAAGTCAGCAGATCAACAACTTCACAAAGAAAGCAACCATAAAAATTTTGAGTTTTACATCCCAAGACCACTGGGCCAAAATCTTAAAATTTAAATGCTTCGTGTTTTACCATATATATTATTTGGGGAATAAATTAGGATAAATTTTTGGGGGACACCCGATCTGAAAAAAAAAAAAAATTGCTAAAAACACTTTATGGATCACAAGAGGGTGTTGTCACGAAGTTTCATGAAAATCTGTCCAGCTGTTTGCACCTGAAAAGGAAACAGACAAACAGATAGACAGACGGATAGACGAACATGCGGTGAATTATTGTGATAAAAAGTGATTACTTCATGCAACGCAATGATTTAAAATAGAAACAAAATAAAATACTTATGGGGATATTTCTGAGCATAAATTGTTACAAACCTACGAATCATATATATATATATATAAACATGATCGCTTCTTAATGATCAAAATATTCACGAAAAAAATAACATTTTATTTGTGAATATAAGAACACTTCATTTTCAAAGTAAAATGAGGACTTTTGAGGATATTTTTACATCATTAAGAACATACATATCATGGATCTTTCTAATGAGCATGCACACACACACACACACACACACACACACACACATATATATATATATAATGTGTACGAAGTTTATTAGAGTAGTAATAAACATATCTAAGTATATATCTAAGTTTATTCAGGCTACGTCATGGCCAATGTCGTAGCACAGCTTCCCTTCTATCAGCGAAGTTAAATGACAGTGAATCTGTAGAGTAGTTGAATGGAAGACAATCCTCTGCGTCCAGATTATGTAGCGACCTGTGGTTCGGATCCCACGTAAAGATGTAGGTCCCGTCCGTCATATGACTTTAGACGTTGCGAAGGAGGTTAAACTCCCCCCCCCCCCCTCCTCCAGCAAAAAAAAAACCAGAATTTTATTTTATAAGATTTTTTATTGAGATATCACAAGTGGAAGCAAATTATAAAAGGTCCCAAAAAAATAAACTTTTTTCAATACTAAAAAGTAAGATATGAGCAGGTTCTCATTGTTCTCATATTGTAATTTTTGGGGGAAGAAGAAACATTAATTTTTTATCAACCATCAAGGTTTAGAAATACTTGTAATGCGGACACGATCAGGACAGCGCCCCTTCATCTCGTGTAACCGTAACTCAACAGTTTTTCTTTGAGATTCAGAGATAATGAATGGCTTCTAAATTCACCAAACTTCAACTTTCTAAGGCGCAACAAGAAAAAGTTTACGTGGGCCGCCAGACACGGTTCAACACACTACAGGTTCTCCAACAACGTATCATAAAATGTTGGCAACACATCCCAGAGGAGCATATCCAGGGCCCCGTTTTTCAAGGGGAACGACTTCTTAGTCTAAATGGAGGTCACACCCAACACCTTTTCCATTAAAATATAAAGAATGTTGATATTATCAAAGGTATTATCGTATAGGTCTAAACCTAATGCACATGTGCATCATAGTTCCTAAATCTTCTATCAGAGGACAGACAGCACATGCTCACATCATGCTTTTAATTCTTGAAAAATTTAGTTTTTTAAACGCTAATTTAAAACTTTTATAACTTAACTCCCATTTGCAATATCTTAATAAAATTCTTATAACATAAACTTACATACAAACCATTCATCGACTGACTCAACCATAATTATAAACTAAAGAATGGGCATCATGATATCACAAAGTTATTATTCCTGACCTCTCCTCGTGACGTTTTGACCCTGTAATGAAAAGCATTCACCTAATGGAAGACAGAAGTCGTTTTCATTGTTGCAATGACCATTTGGCGTGTGCCCTGTTTAGCACCACGCGTCCGCGAAGATATTTCGATGGAGATTCGCAAACTCTGGAAGACAGAAAGGATATTATTATTTAGTTTAAATTATTTTAAGTTTGTGTTATTTTACACGTACATAACTCGTTGCATATAGAATGAAAACAAGTGTTCATGAACAGTATGGTATCTCAATTGAGGTGTTCCGGGTACTTGTAGGTTATCTCCCCCCCACCAATTTTGACAGAATATTTTCGTTAAAACTAACGAAAATATCACGACTTAACCTAACCAATTAATTATCAAGGGCATACAGTTGATCTATTATATCTATGAGTCATAGTAAATACTATTCCAGAAACAAACAATGTTATAATTAATAATAGATCAACTGTACGCCCTTGATAATTGGTTAGGTTAAGTCGTGATATTTTCGTTAGTTTTAACGAAAATATTGTCAAAATTGGTGGTGGGGGAGATAACCTACAAGTACCGTGTTCCGTTCGACAATGACGAGCGCGCCAAATTTAAGTTTAAAAAACAACGCATGTTAAAGTTTAAAAAATGTAAATAGCCATAAAATCATCACATATTCATCGATTATGATGAACTTGGTCTCATTTTGAAAGTATTTTGTCTCATTTTGAAGGTATTTTTTAAAACTTTAATGCGCGTTTTAAAACTCGAAACTTAAATTTGGCACGCTTGTCACTATCGCACGGAACTTCTCAATTCAAACCACTTTTCTCAAACCAAACTTCCAAATTCGGGTATAAGCAGTACTGTTATTCAACTTGTTGCCCCTTAGACCCCTTCCGCCTTCGAATAGTGAATACCAACAACGACAGACAACTAACTGACCTCCATTTCTGCATCTCAGAAGCAAATCGTTAAACCTAATCAAGGACTGTCCTAAACCAGCTAGAGAAATAACAATTATTGGTTTTATGTAACCTCCTTCGCAAAATCTAGGGTCATATGACGGAGGGGACCTACAGCTTTACGTGGGATCCGAACCACGGATCGCTACATAGTCTGACCGCAGCGGACGGTCTCCCATCGAACTACTATCCGACCCAATGTCGCTTAACTTCGCTGATCAACGGGAAGCGGTGTTACGACATTGGGTACGACGTAGCCTAGCCAGAGAAATAGGGAGGGGGATGCAGTGACGAGCCCGCTGCAACTAACTTATTTGGCTCGATACAGTTCTTCTTTAAATTAAAAATAAATTATGCTCACTTTGAATTACCAAAATGTGTAAGCAAATTTCCCGATTTTTTATTGTAGATTTTTCTTTTAATTTAGCCACTATATTTTCAATTATGCAACGTTGTATTCTACTTACAGAAATAAATATATAATTTTTTTCCCATTACCGGGTTCCAACCGGTCTCCTTAAAATCCTCCATGCAATGCACAAGATGTTTATAGTAGAATTTTTGGTCACCTGAAGATAATACGATAATACGATAATGACGATAATACCAATCGTCAAGGGCGTATAGTTGACCTAACGATTGGTTAGGTTAGGTTGTGATATTTTCGTTAGTTAGCCTTATAAGGCTAACTAACGAAGGCTGGGGGCCCTGATCTTCAGTGATCCAAATTTTTTAATTTAATTAACTATTATATTTTCAATTATGCGACGTTATACACACAGGAATAAACATATAAACCTTCTTCCCCTTACCGGATTCGAACCGCTCGAATTAGATATGTTAAATCAATGGGATTAGATATGCTAACTAAATTTGGAGAGGCACCTTCGATACCTCTCCTCAATATCCAAAACAGCCTTTAACATGAAATCCACCGCTTTTTGGACCCTTTCGAGATCATAAAATCATTTGGATTCGCATATACTTATCGCAATGTGGTAAGCATAAATCTAAAACGAATCCAGGACAAAAACTCACTGGACAAAAACTCACCGGACAAAAACTCACCACTTAAATGCAAAAGAGGACAAAAACTCACCAGACAAATGTTTTTGCGAAATACATACACTCTAGTCTAGATCTTAAGATTTTAGACTCATTGTAGATAATTACTCTTCATCTTCTAAATTGTTCTGTTTTTAACCAAATCGGTATACTAATGTAGTTTTGGTCACTGATTTCAAAATAACTTTCTTTTTTTTGGAGAAATGAAAAACAAACATGTTAGAGCACTTTAAATAATTAATGTGTTTTTAACGAAAATATCATGACTTAACCTAACCAATCGTCAAGGGCGTACAGTTGACCTAACCGGGCATTCAATTGACCTAACCGGGCATTCAATTGACTTAACTGGGCATTAATTAATAACGAAAGATTGGTGGGTTGGTAAAAAATTAATATTGGTTGGTTGGTTAAAAACAGAACAATCTGAAAGATGAACAATTTGAAAGATGAAGAGTAATTATCTACAATGAGTCTAAAATCTTGAGATCTTAACCCTTTAACGCCGAACATTTTTGTAGGGTTAAGTCTAAATGCGTGTATTTGAAACGGTACGTATTCGACCCAGTCGGCGTTAGAGGGTTAAGATCTTAAGATCTAGACTAGAGTGTATGTATTTCGCAAAAACATTTGTCTGGTGAGTTTTTGTCCTCTTTTGTATTTAAGTGGTGAGTTTTTGTCCGGTGAATTTTTGTCCGTGCCTCATCTAAAACATACCTGACAGCGTATGCATTTCAATATAATAAAATTCAGTTTTGAACTACAAATTACCTATATCCAGAATTAGGATGCTACAAATCCTTTGTGAATATATAGACAATATAAACATATGAGAAAACCTAAGTTTTTTATAATTTTTGTAGCAGAAATTGAAGTCTGACTGCGTCATTTCAGTGCCTTCAATAAATCTACGATTTCCATAGAACGAAACTCGAATGAAAATGAAATTACTTAAATTATGATAACAGAAATGGTAAAGTTATTGAAAGGAAAGAGTCACGTAATAAGAAATAGTTTATATATACTCGTATATAGTGATGCGACGTGTTTTTAAGGTTAGGTTTTCCTATTTGGTTTCGTGTTGTTTTAATGTTGTTTAAAAGTAATTTTATTTAAAATGTAAACTTAAATGCGCTCAAATAATGTAAAAAAGAACCTTTTGACATAGCTTAGGATCATATTTACTTTTAGTGTTGAGGAGCTCATATTACTAAAATAAATTGGTGCTTTGCTAATAGTAAAAAGCTAAGTACCGTAATTACTGTTGCATATTGCATGTACAATACAATGTACAATTAATCCCTACAGACATTTTTTAATTGCATATCAATAAGTACTTTAATATAGTCCATCATGTATGATTGGGATTTTGAATATGGCATACTTTCCTGTCCCTGATTGCTACTGACTATTAAAAAAAAAGAGTTGAAAATACTGTATTAGATAGCCTCAAGGGCAGTGTTTCTCGTATGTAGGACAAAATCCCCCTAGGAAAAATAATAATAGGAATTTTTTTAATCATTATTTTTATTCTTTATTATTTACAGTTTATGAATACTTCTCTGACATGTAAAATATTACATTTATTATATCATAAGACTGCAATAAGGAAGGCATTATAAGTATTATACAGTAGCACACATTAATGCTAATATTACATTTATTATATCATAAGACTGCAATAAGGAAGGCTTTATAAGTATTATACAGTAGCACACATTAACACTTGCATTATAAATTTATAGCTCACTATTTTACTGGAGCACAAAATTATTTACACAACCATAAAAATGAACATTATAAAAGGAACATCATACCATATCTAGGGAAAATCAAACAAATAAAGCACAATATTAAAAAGTTCATTAAGTGTTAAGGTTCATTTAAAGTTCATTTTACTTCCGCCTAATTCTGTGACCTACACCATTCAGAAATTCCTCCAAGGTCTTCCTCTCATTCACATAGGGTGTGTCGAATTTTTCAACTTTCAAATTCCAAATATGAGGGGTGCTAAAAAGTTGCAGCATGACTTAGGAATTCTAAAGATATTTTTGTTAATTTAATATAATTTAGTTTTGCTTGGTAAGAAGCTACATAAAAATAGTGACTTTTTTAAACTTTTTTGTGGAATTATATAATAATTATTATATTAATAATTATATATGTTGTATATATAATGCACTGCTGTTTTTGCTTATTTCACAGGTTGAAACATATTCATCAGTGTGCTGAAGATTACTTGTCCGTCAGTGCTACCATCCTAACCAGTGGGAATTGACCTACAATGGCTTCTAAAAGGAGGACAAGACTGGGGACATTCACACATATGAGCAACCTAATTGGAACTGGTAGAGAGTTGTTGCCCTCTGAACTCCCAACTCTGCGAGACGTTCTGAAATATGGGCTACTGCTAAGAGAACAAAGTGGTGAGGATGTGAGAAACTACCCAGCAGCCAGTCTTGCAAAGGACATTTACCCTAAAGTGCTTGAAAAGTGGGAACGAGCAAACAGTTCTTTTGTAGGCCCCGTTGTAAATTCACGAGTCACAATCTTAAACAAGATCCAAGAGAGCTGGGAGCAGGCCAAAAACATAACTCTTGGGAGAGGAAAGCTACATGTCAAAGAGGCTTTCATTGCAAAACTTGACAAGCTTTTTGACATCCTCAGCTGCAAGTGTAAAATTGTTCTCTGCTCTGAATTTGGCTGCCTTGCAGATGCTGGTTGCAAAAACGAAACTCACATTAACTGTACATGCCCTAGGGAGATGAAGATCCCTGTGAAGGAACTTGCTTTCATTAAAGGTCAGAGAGACAAGTCTGGTTCTATTGGACCACATCAGATTGGCTTGCCAGATCAACCTGAGCACAACAGACAAGTCAAAAAGCAGAAGCGGCAAGAAGACGAAAGAAGAAGGCTTGCTGAATATAAGCAGACAAGTAAGCAGGATGTTTCAATGCCATCAAATGAAATAATTTTCTCTGATGATGAAAATGAAGAACAAAAGCTGATGCTCAAGATGGAAAGGATGGAAGTTATGAAGTGACATTAGAAATACCAAGCACGTCTTCAACTTCCAATAAAAGCCAGAGTACAACACATTAGAAATACCTAATGTTGCTATGCATAGCATCAGATATGGTGTTGGCCTGCGTGCCACAGCTGCCATCACCACTGCTGCCTTTATGGATGCTGGCTTGATCACTGAAGAAGACAAGAGACTTGTAGTTGATCACAATAAAGTCAAGAGGGCCCAAGAAAAAGTTATGAGATCCCTGGATCAGGAATTTGATGATCTTTGTAAGAAGGGTGAAATTGACTGCATCTTCTTTGACGGCCGTCAAGATACAACTAAAGTTATGCTGAAAGCAGACAATTCAGATCGTCAGTTCCCCAGCATCATCAAAGAAGAGCATTATTCTGTGTGCAGTGAGCCAGGTGGAAGATATCTCTACCACTTCACTCCTGAGAAAGGCTCAACGAGAAAAAAACCTGCTGAAGTTATTGCTGATAATCTTGTAGATTTCATGAAGAAGAAGGGCATTGATAAAAGCCTGCAGGCCATTGGAGGTGATTCTACAAATGTTAACACTGGCTGGGAGGTGGTTCCATGCATTGGGTAGAGGTCAAGCTTTGCCGTAAGCTGATCTGGTTGGTCTGTGCGCTCCACACTAACGAGTTACCCCTGCGACACTTGATCACAGCACTGGATGGGAAGACCTTGTCTAACAACAAGTGGACAGGTAACATTGGCAAGATACTAGACATTGCAACCGAACTTGAAATTGATCCTTCATTCACCAAACTCTCAATTGGAGAGCCTCTTACTTCACTGAGTGACAATGTCGTAAAGGATCTCTCTACTGATCAAGCGTACGGGTATAGGATCACACAGGCCATAAGGACAGGAGAACTTCCACAGATCTGGCCCTTCTTGAAATTGGTCCAGTGAGCCATTCAAGGTGGTTGACAACAGCAAACAGGCTTTGTCGCATATGGGTTTCAAAACATGGCCTTAAAGGCAAAACCCTCAACAACTTAAGACTGATAGTGGAATACATTGTTGGTGTGTACTACCCTTGTTGGTTCAACATCAAAGTAAAACACTCTTGGGTGGAAGGCCCACGCCACATCTTGTTTCAGCTGCGGCTAGTTAGGCTGAAAAAGAAGGCTGTAGTGGATGCTGTTTTGCCAACCATCAAGCGCTCAGCATGGTATGCATTCAGCGAAATGATAATCCAGACACTCTTGTGCTCAGATGACAGTGAGGAGAGGAGAGCTGGTGTCCAAAAGATTGTTGACATGAGGGGTGGAGATGATGACACACTTGGAGATCTTTCTGTACGTCCCAGTAAGACACCTTCCATCAACCCCAGTGCTTCTTCCGTGTTGGAGCTGACAGACTGGTCTGACGGGGTATTTGAACCTCCTTTGACATGTAAACTGACTACAGCGGAAGTAAAGAAGTTCTTTGACAAGCCTATGCAAGTTCCACAGTGGCCCTGTCATGCTCAGTCAATAGAGAGGTGTATGAAACAAGTCACAGAGGCAGCAGGCAGGGTGTATACACATGAGAACGTGAGGGCTATATCAGAGGCCAAGAGCAAGTCGGCGGCTGATGTCCAAGAACGAATCAAAGCAAGACTTGATGAAACTTGTTGTTTAAATATTTTTTTTTACTGATGTCATTACTTTCTAATGTTGTTTTATGATTACAAGGATATGTTTTATGATTACTAGGATATGTTTTATGCAGAGAAACTAAAATTTTTATAGCATTACCTGACATTTTGAGAAACTAAAATTAATAAATGTTGTTTTCCGAGAGCAATTTATGTGCTTTTTAATCAAACGTAGATTTACCAAGCTAAGTGTTGAGCAATCACAAAAATAATAGCAGATTTGAATTCTTCACATCCAAAAACATATTTTTAAAACCCCTCAGTGAAGGAATTGGCAAAAATTAATTTTCACCTCCCAAATTGACACACCCTATCACATAGTCCAGACATAGGTTCTTCAAACGCTGTTGATGCTCCTTTGTGGCACGTTCCTAACCTAACCTAACCATTCAGGTAGACAAAACAGTGATCAGCTAGAGTGAATCAGCATAGACAAAGATTATAATACTTGTTTAGGATTACTTCATAGCACACGAACAATAATATAAAAAATGGAGGCTTTTGTCCTACTTTGCACTTTAACTGAGGGTTTTTTGTCCTATTTTGCACTTTAACTGAGGGGCTTTTGTCCAGGAGGCTTTTGTTCTAGGGGCTTTTGTCGGGACCCCGTGTTTCTCAGCCTGGGGGTCGCGAGAAGTACTTAGGGGAGTCCCAGCGTTAAGCCAAAAAAAATGAGTCAACATGGAAAATCGAAATTTATTTTTCCAGCGAAAATTACAAAATACTCGTATGTAAAATCAGACTCACTATTTTTTCAAGTGAAAAACTCGTAAAGTTACAGTTTTACAGCTTAAATTATTTTCCGTTAGTCGTAGCCTTCATAACTGTTAGTCTATGTCTTTCAATGAGATGCCTGTGACTACTTTGCATTTGTTCATCTTCTTATATTGGGTTGAATAGACTAAACACAAAGTAACACATATACAGACAATTTCATTTCATTCATTTAATTGCAACCACTGATGAGAAGTCTAATTCTCGTAAGGTGAGACTACAAATGGAATTAAAACTTCCAGTGCTTCAAACACTAGTTCTGGATACTCATTTTCCCGTGCTATCCAAAATGTACGTAAGTCTTCTAATGGGAATGACAATTGTAGGGTCTTCTCAGAAGAACATTCGGATCACTTTAACATATTGCTTCCCAAAGCATTCGGGAAGCAATATGTTAAAGTGATTAACATTCGGAAGCAATATGTTAAAAAGAGAAAGGTTGGTTGGTTAGAAAGAGGTTCGTAATCTAGGCTAACTAACGAAAATATCACGACCTAACCTAACCAGTCGTCAAGGGCGTACAGTTGACCTAACGATTGGTTAGGTTAGGTCGTGATATTTTCGTTAGTTAGCCTTATTAAGGCTAACTAAAGAAGGCTGGGGGCCCTGATCTTCAGGTGATCCAAATATTTTACATTCACCAAAAATGGCAAAGCAATATGTTAAAGAGAGGTTCCTGGGAAGCAATATGTTAAAGTGATCCGAACATTCAATCAATTTATCGTGTAGGTTTCGTTTCCTGGAAGTTCGGCAGACTCTACCACCCATTCATTGAACGGATTAAATGTTCACTTCTTACCAAGCTTTCCATCGTTACGTGGAAATAGTTCGAGAGTGTTTTTGCATTTGAAGTAAGTATGTGCTATATTGTTATTTTGGGAAAGGGGGTGGCGAATTTTTTATGTCAAAAGGAGGTTGACAGCACAAAAAAAAGTTGAAAAATACCGCTCTGGGGCCTAACATTTATTAATATAAAATCTTTTATAATTTTAAGAAGCATTCTAGATACTTTTCTTTATATTTATAACATTTAGCAGTTATTTTATTGCCTATACAATTATCTATATGTTTGGTATGAAATCCAAAAGAAACTGAAAAAAGTTATTAGGCCTATGCTATAGCCTGTAGGTCTGAATTTAACTTAAATAAAGTCTATTTTATATATTTATTTATTTAAAATATATGTTCATGTATTTTGATAGCATATAAACAATAATTGGATAACCTGAAGATCAGGGCCCCCAGCCTTCTTTAGTTAGACTTATAAGGCTAACTAACAAAAATATCACGACCTAACCTAACCAATCGTTAGGTCAACTGTACGCCCTTAATGAATGGTTAGGTTGAGTCGTGATATTTTCGTTAGTTAGCCTTATAAAGCTAACTAAAAAAGGCTGGGGCCCCTGATTTTCAGGTGATCCCAATAATTTATTGAAACTATACATTTATTTTCTATGTAAACAGATTTTCTGTTGGATAAAGTAAAAGGCAATTATATATAATATATATATATATATATATATATATATATATATATATATATATATATATATATATACACATCGTTGCTTTCGGTGGAGATGAGCTACGCACGGAAGCTTCGTTAGTATGTTGACACTCTACAGGGTGTCCCGTAAGTCTGGACCCATAGGGAAAAATAATAAATTACAAAATAGTCCAAAATTTATTACATAATCTGTTCAAAGTGTCCGCCGTTGTGTCGCACACATAGTTGAAGACGCAATCTCCACTGCGACAGCACTTTCTGAATCACAGTCGCAGAAATTTCTTGACACGCCTCCACAATGCGTGCTTTAAGGTGGAAAATGTTCTGAAGTTTGACCTCGTACACTTTGGCTTTCAAGTGGCCCCACAAATAAAACTCCAGCGGAGTAAGATCATAATAAAAAAATAATAAAAATAATAATAAAAAAATAAAAAATATATTATAAATAAATTTTTGGACTATTTTGTAATTTTATTATTTTTCCCTATGGGTCCAGACTTACGGGACACCCTGTATTTACTAAGAAATAATGCTACCAGCTGCTCGTACCCTGACTGAGTATATGGGTAGAGTGGAAGGATCAATGTAGAATTCGGACCCCAGCCTTTTTTAGTTAGCTTTATAAGGCTAACTAACGAAATATCATGACCTAACCTAACCAATCGTCAAGGGCGTACAGTTACCGTAACGATTGGTTAGGTTAGGTCGTGATATTTTCGTTAGTTAGCCTTATAAAGCTAACTAAAAAGGCTGGGGTCCGAATTCTACATATGATCCGAGTGGAACTGGTGCTCTATGTTAATGTGAATCCTTTCTTTCTTCTTTTCCTTAAACTAGAGTTTAAATTATAAAAACATTGCTTGATGAAATGTATACAGTACATAAAATGACAGAAGGTTTTCCTGAATTTTTTTTATTTTTGTACGTAAAAACAAGGTTAAAAATGAAAAGGTTGAGTAAGAACAATCGTATCAAAGATTTGTTTAGTATTATTAGAAAGAGATAAACAAATATATATATATATATATATATATGAAAAAAAAATAAAGTATTTTCTTCAAAGCCTATCTCCACCACTACAGCGCCTCTTCAACTCGTCTCTAGGGTAAGATATTCCAACTATCTTCTTTGGTGAAGAATCGTAAAAAGATTTCTTATTGTAACGTATGTATTAAGTCGTAACCTTTATTACTTAATTTCTGTATCATATTTTTATGTTGAGGAAACATCAGTAATTAGTTATTACTTGATTATAAAATTAACGACAATTTAACTTCAATCTTTAAGATTTAACGTACATAGTAGCCACAAAGTCCCTTTGCAGTGAAATTACAGCATATCTGTATGTTACCCTTGTTTTTCATGCAAAGGGACTTTCTGGCCACCCTGCAGATATATTGGTTCAGTAACCGCTATTTTAAAGCTGCCTTTTTTTTTTTGGTATTTCCATGTTAATAATAAAAATGCATAACGTTTTGTTGTTGTATATTATAAGAGTTAGAATAATATACTGTATTATTAATTACATATTTAGCATATACATAGGTTAAATTTAAATTAACTAGAATAAATCATTCGGATCACCTGAAGATTAGGGCCCCCAGCCTTCTTTAGTTAGCTTTATAAGGCTAACTAACGAAATATCACGACCTAACCTAACCAATCGTCAAGGGCGTACAGTTGACCTAATGATTGGTTAGGTTAGGTCGTGATATTTTCGTTAGTTAGCCTTTAAGGCTAACTAAAGAAGGCTGGGGGCCCTGATCTTCAGGTGATCCAATCATTCTTTGGTCCCAATCCATTAAAGGGAACTAAGCTTGAGAGGTTTTGCTACTGGTGGAAAGCTCAAATTGTTACGTACAAATTGTAAATTTACTACTCGTAGTTGTAATTCTGAGTTAGAGGATGGCAAGTGCCGTTACTCCTTTCAAGGTCAAACTTCTACATTAATTCCTGATAAAGCTATTGTTTCAAACATATAAAGACATTGTGGCTACTTTGCATGTTGGCCTACACAACTTTTGGATGCATTTAAATTATATTTAGTAGATATTAATATTTGGATCACCTGAAGATCAGGCACCCAGCGTTCTTTATTTAGCCTTATAAAGCTAACTAACGAAAATATCACGGCTTAACCTAACCAGTCGTCAAGGGCGTACAGTTGACCTAACGAGTGGTTAGGTTAAGTCGTGATATTTTCGTTAGTTACCCTTATAAGGTTAACTAACAAAGGCTGGGGGCCCTGATCTTCAGGTGATCCTAATATTTTTACAAAGTTAACTGCATTTATTAGCCTATTTTTTCTTTATAATTGGTTATTAGCAGGACACACACCCATGTTTTGCCTTTATAAATACTATTCAGTGGGTGCTCTTCCAATATGTGCTCTACCTTAAAATTTACATTCCAATACGTGATCTACCTTAGATTATTCGGATTAGCAGCAGGTCAAGGGCGTATAGTTGACCTAACGATTGGTTAGGTTAAGTCATGATATTTTCGTTAGTTAGCCTTATAAGGCTAGTTTCACGGTAGAGCACGTATTGCAATATGGTAGATCACAGTTTCGCGGTAGAGCACATATTGGAAGAGCACCATTCAGTGTTGCCGTGAACGGAATTGCGAGAAAACATGTATTTTGGAACAGGAATTACACTGATAATGTCCATTGTGAACGTCGTGTAATAATTGGTAAGTGGTGAGCTGGTGAATTGTGATGTATGTAGGACCCAATAATTCAATGCAACTTTAGGATTTACAGCTTTGTGCAAGTCACTGTTTACACTATGCCTATAAACAGGCGAGGAAAAAGTCGTGGATCACCTGAAGATCAGGACCCCCAGCCTTCGTTAGTTAGTCTTATAAGGCTAACTAACGAAAATATCATGACTTAACCTAACCAGTCGTTAGGTCGACTGTACGCTAGGGTGGATCGATTTTACATGTTTTTCGATTTCCATATTCTAATAGAGACAAAAACTTGCGCATGCATGAGAAAATAGCCTCTGCAAAATCTTAGCTTAATAGGTAATCATCTTCTGCCCCCGGCAGAGCGATGAAAATCATATTTTAGTAGTCAAAAACGTACTTTTAAACCCTAGCCTAGAGTCATAAAATTTTGCGTGTGTTATTTCATGCCTAAGCAACGATATAAATGCTATGGGAAATATATAAATGCATTATTTAAGACAAAGAGCCGATCTGAAAATATGTATATTATACATATTTTCAGATCGGCTCTTTGTCTTAAATAATGCATTTATATATTTCCCATAGCATTTATATCGTTGCTTAGGCAGTGTACGCCCTTAATGAATGGTTAGGTTAAGTCGTGATATTTTCGTTAGTTAGCCTTATAAGGCTAACTAAAGAAGGCTGGGGTCCCTGATCTTCAGGTGATCCAAAGTTATGTCTGATCGAGTGAGGACCATGGTGTAGTGGTTTCATATCTGACCGGCAATCGGAAGATCCCGGGTTCGATTCCCGGGTGGTTACCTCATTTTTTCATTTGTTCGTTCTCTCTTCTCATCTTGCGCAGAATGTTCTCTTATACAAGCGTCGTTCTTTACGATATATATATATATATATATATATATATATAAGTTATATATACTGTATATATATATAATGAGAGAGAGAGAGAGAGAGAGAGAAAAGAATTTGTACTTTATATACATAAATGGCAAAAATGTTTCCCCTCCACGCGAAATAGCAAAAAGGATTAAAAAAACAACCTGCTCTGAGTTGCTGGGGGCAAAGTTAAGCGACTGATACGAGTACATTTGTATCGATTGGTTTGTCAAAGAGGTCCGTCTCGTCAGAAACCCAAAGAACGCGATAATGTCACGATTCGGAGGACTTTTATTTGAAGTGAATTACGAGGAAGGAAGGAGACAATTAGGTTTAAATGGTTCAATGAATCGTTTCAGAGAGTCCCCATTATATATATATATATATATATATATATATATATATATATATATATATATATATACACTGTCTGTGTGTGTGTTCCATTAGCTTCAAGAAAAATGATTAAAAATCCCGTGGTGATAAATTTTCATAAAACTGAACTGAGCGTTTATTTGTCATATTTCCTTGAAAATATCGCAACGTGACGCATGGATGCAACACGTGATGTCCTCTTGTAATAAGTATATAAAAACCACATGAGATAAATCCTTCATGGTACAAGAAACACTTCAGGGATCGGTAGCATCGTATCTCTGCCTATATTCTTATATCGAAAGCATAATTAAACCGAAAATAACTCCATAATACACACTAAATTAATTTACGGCCGAAGTCCTAGATCTTGCTTGACTTTCAGTTTTATTGAGAGCCGATGAACTAGTATGATGAACACACACACACACACACACACACACACACACACACTGATATATATATATATATATATATATATATATATATATATATATATAATGAACCCTAATATGAACATGCCATTAAAAAAACCCTAAGATTTCTTGATATCCGTTTGTGTGATTTGTCACGTATTGGCTTCTTTCAAATTTTGCTCTAATAAAGCTTAAATGAAGTCAGTCTCTTTCATGAAACAATTTCTTCTTTTTATCACATAGTGGAAATTATCATTGAATGCACACTCGAGAGAATATGATGATAATTTCTGTTAAAACGTAACAATCAATGTAATTAATAGGAACATTTTTCTTTTTCCGAGAAAATGTTTAAAATGAACTTACGTAAAAAATAAACTTAGGTAAAAAATAAACTTACGTAAGAAATAAACTTACAGAGGTCGAATCTTTCTTGACTGAGCGCATTTATCAGGTGAGTTCAGTTTTCTTTTGACTCATATTTTTTCTTACAGAAATTTTCGTTATTTTGACGCAGTGAACGAGTTCATTTATGTTATGTTCTGTGAATGTCTCTCAAGTACCTAATCAGGTTCGTCGATAATGTTGTACAATATTACGTTGCAGACATGACATATGTCACCCATTACACAATTATATTAATCATATTTACTTCATGTTTAAAGGAATGTGGGGAAAACTTTTCTATCATTCCATATATACATCTTTTTTTCTCTCTTTCTCTCTCTCTTATATATATATATATATATATATATACCACACACACACACACACACCTTTCAGGTGTTCCGTGCGATGATTCCTCATTTTGCGGAGGTCAGGCTTGTTACCCCCCCCCTCTTGAATTGGCTTGGTGAAGTAGAGAATTGGTTTCTTTTGCTCTCCACTTCACATAGCCAGGTATTCCCGGTTTATCTGGAACTGGAATTTGTATATATTTTTTTAAGTTACAGGTTTTAAACCTTAATCTGGTTCCTTTTGCATAAAAAGCAGTTCATTCAAAATGTTAGTGCATTAGATCAACATTCAAAAGTCGCCATGAACGTAAATACCCCCATTTAATAAATTCGCCACATAATAAATAAGAAATTTCTCCATATAAAAAGATTTACTGTAAATAAATTAGTTCCCATTGAGATAATTTTCTATAATTTTTTTAACTCTTGTCCAAAGGGAAAATGAGCCTGAGGTTGGTAACATCTGTTGTTTAAGGGCACGTAGGTTCATTACTTTTGTTTTGGATCACCTGAAGATCAGGGCCCCCAGACTTCGTTAGTTAGCCTTATAAGGCTAACTAACGAAAATATCACGACTTAACCTAACGAATCGTCAAGGGCGTACAGTTGACCTAACGATTGTTAGGTTAAGTCGTGAGGCTAACTAAAGAAGGCTGGGGGGCCCTGATCTTCAGGTGATCCTTTGTTTTTTAAATTTTTATTAATCATCTTATTGCTTATTTGTTTTGTTCAATTTAGAAAGGTTTTTCTTTAATGTAAAGAGAAATGTGAATTGCAAACAATTATAATTGGTTTATTGTTTTTTCTTACACTATTCTATTAGCGATTTAATTTAGGTTCGACTTTTCCTCTGAAACAGGATCCATAAGTGACTGTGTACATGTTCTTTATGATAGAATATTATATTTGACATCACTTAAGTGAAAGCGATGCAAATTTTAATTCTAGAGAAAATTTTATTCAAAGTTTCTGTACCTTTTCGATTTATTTTATTTCTTTTCCAGGATAATATTTGCAAGTACAACGTAACTTGCAGATAATTGCAAGTATTAAATATAATGCAAGTAATAAATCTAATAATAAAATACAGTAAAGGCCATTACCTATATAATATCATTTAGTCCATAGATTGCACTTTTCCATTAGCAACAGAAGTGTGAGCAAACAAACGAGAAAGTGTAGTGAGGTGTGAATAATAGGACAGTTAGTAAACACTATCAATAATGCTAAATTGCCATAAAAAAAGCAAGTACTATTTGAATTTCGTTTACTATCACAATGTTGTCGAGAAAACAATTTATGCGAGTGCAAGACTCACTGTGAACTCAGGTTTAGTAATTTGGTGAACAGCCATGATCCCTACAACATAACCATACAATGCAGGGAAACGGTTAGATAAGCTCTTTGATCAGTTCACTAATAAGAAAAGAGCAAAATCAGAAAGAATGAAACCTTCAGACAAAATGAGAGACTTTCAAGATGAACTGGATCATTTGTTTGACATATTTATATGAAGGGTTCGTTATCCTATCCTTTCGCAACAAAAGATCCTATTAATGATATAAATTTACTAAAGACTTCTCACTTATACAAAATACAGAACGAAAATGTATCAGAAGTTGCACTGAATGTGATGAAGCGTCGTCTGTGGTATATGAATGAATACTTGGTTGTCCTCACTTTATTCAGCTGGGAAGTGTCTATAAATGACAAACGCAAAATGGTGACAGATTTTAGCAACAATACAAAATGGAAAGTTCTAAAGCGAGTAGGTGAGAAGCAGCTTGGAGACATTGACAGATTATGTTTTGATAATTTAATTTCCTTCAAAGCTAAGAAAATTTTGAGTTACTTGACATCAACATTGATTTCATCGAGTTTGAACGGAGACATAGTCATACAACTCTGCGATGAAAATGACTTTCTGTACCGAAGGTTTAAGTGAGTGCAGAGAGAGGAGCTGCCCTCATCAATTCATTCAACAACAACAACATAACACGCAATGAAGATAAAAACTAGTTCTTGCTCCAAGTTGTTGAATACCATCGTAAGACTGTTAAAAACATCAACAAGACCATCTTAGTAAATATCTGACTTTAACCAGGTAACACTGAGCAACTGGCAGTTGTGACATCACTCTTTTGAGGGGATAATACTCACAGTATGAGGGGAACCTGGATATATATATACACACGCAATGAGCATCAATGGGATAAACTGATTTCCCTTCATACAAATATAAATTCCATATTCACGCTTACAATAGCTCTCTCACACCATGATACTTTCACCGAGCAGACCGATTGCTTTTCGCTCAACAAGCTTCGCACCCTGATCAACACATCGAACCAACATGTATGTTTTTGAACTGCAAAACAAAAACAAGTTTATCACAAATGAAGTTCGAATTCAGAATTGAAGTAAATGATTAATTTTCGTTCCAGAAATATATGGAAAAATATTCTTTCATATAACGTTAAAACAGTTATAATACTCTTCTCTGGAATAACAAACCCAAGAACTTGAGTCATTTTCAGGGAAAATAGTAAACAAATATTGTAAATTTTGGATTTCCCACGTCAAAATTATTGCAATACTTGTTTTATAAATTCAGAAGGTCACTTCTTCTTCCACTGATTTTCTTCTTCTATTCTTTATGCTGGTTTTGTTCAAGCACATCTGAACAGTAAAGAACTGGGGAAATAAAATGTATTTATTTTAATAAATATCAACATTTCCGACTTAATAAAATTTTATTTATGGTATTTTTCATGTTTTAAAATATATAGGTATTTTTATAATGTATCGTATTCGTCATAGTAGCTAACGTTTTACAAATCAATGTACAAAAGATTTTTTAATCTTGTGTTTAGGCCTGTGGGCCCCCTGACGTTTGGGCCCACAGGCCGTGGGGTACGGGGAGCCTTTCCTACGCCACTGTCTGAACTTCTTGTCGGAAGTCAACTCTTATAGGAGTCCGACAGTGCTTATATACATTGAAAGCGTTCCATGAATATGAACAGTCTCTGTGGGCAAACACATGGCGGACCGCATTCGGCCTGTGGGCCTCACTTTGTAAATAACTTATTTAAAGTATTTTTTTAGTAATGTTTATTCTTTACTTGGCATCTTATTTTATTTATTTCATTTCTGTAAAAGTTTGGGCGATGGATGTCCTATCGTGTTGCTTTTCAGAAAATGGGAATAAAGTTGTATTTTGAGTTATATACCTTCAATTATGAGTCGCATACAAAGTTAAAACTGAGAGATATACCTTATATTTTGCATTACACACACACACACACACACATATATTATATATATATATATATATAACGTAAAGAACGACGCTTGTATAGGAGATATTCCGCGCAAGACGAGAAAGAGAAAACAACAAATGAAAAAATGAAGTACCACCTGGGAATCGAACCCGGGATCTTCCGATTGCCGGTCAGACGCGATACCACTACACCATGGTCTTCACTCTTCCAAATGCCGTAATTCCTCTACATACTCGCAGAAACCAATGCCCCAAGGGGGCACCTCCCGCATGCCGTAACATTATATACATTCAACTGCAAAGAACACGCAGTATAAAAACGTAAAGAACGACGCTTGTATAGGAGATATTCCGCGCAAGACGAGAAAGAGAAAGACCATGGTGAAGACCATGGTGTATGGTATCGCGTCTGACCGGCAATCGGAAGATCCCGGGTTCGATTCCCAGGTGGTACTTCATTTTTTCATTTGTTGTTTTCTCTTTCTCGTCTTGCGCGGAATATCTCCTATACAAGCGTCGTTCTTTACGTTATTTATACTGCGTGTTCTTTGCAGTTGAATGTATATATATATATATTATATATATATATATATATATTTGTGATGGTAAATTTGCATGCCGAAATCTTTTAAGAGAATAGGAGCAGAAATTTTAGTTTTAAGATTTTGTTGTTTAGATCTCTAAAGCAAGGTGGTTTGGGTTATGGTTAATAATAAATAAATAAAAAAAAATGTTTCAGATTGTTTAACGTTCGTTCGATTTTTATTTTTGTGTTCTCACGAGAATGGTATAACCCAGAACAGCTTTGTGGCAGAGGTTTATGGCAGGGCCGAGCAGCGGCCCTAGACTCAAAGAGAAGGGAAAACAAGCTGGCCGAATTCAGATGTAAAATGGTTTGTTTTCGCTTCGCTTCGTGGTTAAACTTTTGGGAGACAGACTTCGAATCCACTTGTTTGGACCATGACGTTGGTCATAAATTTGGGAAACCAAGTGGCTTCGAAGAAAAGAACTTTATTTTAAGTTAATCTGAGGAAAAGGAGGAGTTTTATCTTTGGAAGGGAATGTCAATGTCCAATCAAAGGACAATGATTCGTGGAACAACCAGTAAGGGAAGAGAAAAGCTCCTTCTTTCCTTATGTAAGGATGAAAGCTTTCGTAGGGACGACCTTATGTAATGAAAATGTTTTGATAGGTCATTCCGAATATTGGAAGGCAGAGTCCTTGGAACTTTAAAGTGTAGTTTAGATTTTTAAGTCAGTTGTAGATCGCTCTTCGAAAGCTAAAAGTGGCTTGTAAGAATAACTCCTTAAAATCTGTGGTGTGACTGAAAATTTCTAAGTTGAGTTAAAACTGTTTCACGTTGTACTTAAAATTTGAATTGCTTTTGTGCAAACTTAGTTGGAAGATCTTAATTAATGTTAGCCGACAGACAAAGAATTTTGTGAAATTTCAATTAATTTAATTTTGTTCAAATTAAATGTTCAACTGTAAGTTTGCGACATATTAGGTTTCTTCAGGGAAGAGTCAATATCTTGTGTTGAAGTTGGTTCCCGTGGAAACCCGGGAAGTTAGTGCATGACCATTCAGTTATTATGTGAAGAAATCTAATTTATTTGACGGACTTTTTTCTGGAAACAAATCTGCGGAACTCGCGCAGAACTGTCGAGAGTAACTTTCCAAAATTTTTGTAAGTAAATCATTTTTCCAACCTCTTAGATTAAGAAATTTGAATTTAGTGCTGTTTTTTAAAGTTACACGCAAATCCCCCCCCCCCCCCCCCCCCTGTATATATGATTTTTTGAGACTTAATATTTGTAAACATTTTTTTTAAATGAACAATTTGATTTTTTCTTTTTAACAAAATTTGTAATCGTACATCAGCTTATTTCTTTGAATTTATGTACTAATTGGAGTGAAATGAAATAAACTTTATAAGAGGGAGTGTGTCGTTTTTATGCTACCTTGCAATAGGCCTCTCTTGTAAGCTGAAGGTAAATTAACATTGAAAGTGGGAAATCCAAAGTGGGCTTCAAGTAAGCCGAGGGAAAATACGCGTATAAAATTAAAGGGCCATCCGAGTGGATAGGCAGAGTCATCCTGAAATAAACGAACACGCACGTAAGAAATAAGTGCAATTGAAAAAGGTGCGCACCACATAAATTAAAGGGTTGCGCACGACAAATATATATATATATATATATATATATAATATATATATAATAATAAACCTCATCCAACGAGGGGGTTAGGTTCCTCGAGAACGGCGCGTAAGGTAAATCCGCGTTGGACAAACTTAATATCTTTTGGGATAAATGGGGATACGTGAACGCGGCCGCGTAAAGTCTCCCATTAATACTTAGATACGTAGATTTTTTATTTACACATAAATGAATTTCCCTACCCATATTGTATATGAAATAGAACATAATAAAATCATAAACATAATGATATTTACATATGATAAATAAAAATATATTAAATGAAAATAGTACGTATCTTTTCTTCACTCTTTCGGATGGTGCGTATGGGAGATTCATTCATGTGATACTTGCGGCCAAGTGATTCTATATTCATACCACCACGCAACTTATCTGAACTTCACTGAACTTTACGCGGTAGCGGGACTGAGATAAAGGGTGATGCGCTGGGTGACGCGAGAGGGAGGGAGATGCGGGAGTGTTGGAGAGTGTAGGAGAAAACACTAGAGCGCGCATTGACACGGGTACAGTACTACTGTATTAGAGCGTGTTTGGCGGACCGTGTTTAATCAAATTTTCCGCTTTCGGCAAATAATTCACTGGTCAACAAAGTTTTTGTCAGAGATATTTTTACTTGAACTATGTGTATTTTTTTACGTTGATTACGAAAATGAAAACAGAATTTTTCTACCACCCGCAGTTTTAGAGTGACACACGAATTTACATTACTTAGGATTTGAGTGAGAATAGGAAGGGGGCGGGGTCTGCCCCTTCCTCTTCCTCTGCTTATAAGTTGCTACACGTCACTGTTGACTTTCATTTGTCAGTTACTCATTTGATTTCACTCAGTGAACATCATGCATTTTTATTCGTGATTTCCCTTAATCATTTTTTGTGTCAGTGCGTTCGTATTGTTTCATGACAGAATGCCACGCAAGTGTGTCAACCATCCAAACTATTTCAGTTATGTGTGCAGAGAGTTAACACTTAAACTTCAAAGGCGACATTTCACCCCTCTCGTCAAAAAAGCATACGAACTTTATTTTGGTTGCAAGGTAGGGAATCAGAACAAGACGTGGGCACCTCATATATGTTGTATTACGTGTTTAAGACTTCTGACAGGCTGACTAAATGGGTCTCGTCAAATGCCGTTTGCTGTTCCGATGAAATGGAGAGAGCCGAAAGCCCATTTAACGGATTGTTATTTCTGCTTAACAAATATACTAGGCATTACTGCGAAATCTAAACATATGGTACAATACCCAAATTTACCATCAGCCATAAGGCGTGTTTTATATAATAAACATTTGCCAGTACCAAGGCCACCGGAAACGTGGAGTTTAGATGATGAAAATGAAATTGATGTACAATGGTAATGACGAAGCTCAACATGTTTTACTGACGGACGATGTTGATCCAATGTTTGAACCATCTTGTTCACCGACAGAACCTCACTTAATATCTCAAGTAGACCTGAGCGAGTTTGTCTGTGATCTGAAATTGTCAAAAGAGCAATCCGAACTTTCGGCTTCCAGGTTGAAAGGTTGGAATCTTCAAGAAAAAGGCACTAAGATATCTTTTTACTGCAAGCATCAAAGAAACTTTCTATCCTCTCATGAAAACCCTTGGCCAACAACATGATCCAAACGAATGGCGCCTATTTATTGATTCTCGAAGCTGAGTTTAAAAACTGTATTACTCCATAATGGAAATAAATACCCTTCAGTTCCATTAGCACATGCCGTACATATGAAGGAATCATACGACAATATGCACCTGCTTGTGAAATATATCCAATACGATAAATTCTCTTAGCATATCTGTGGAGACTTGAAAGTGATTGCACTTCTTCTTGGTTTACAACTGGGTTATACGAAATTCTGTTGTTTCCTCTGTGAATGGGACAGCAGAGCACGGAAAGCCATTACTCAAAGAAACAATGGCCACTTCGACAAGCGTTGATTCCAGGGCATAAAAATCCCACCAGTTCACCTCTTCTTAATCCAAAAAGTTATTTGCCACCACTACATATTAAACTTGGTTTAATGGAAAATTTTGTTAAGGCTATGGATCAAAATGGCAGGGGGGGGGGGTCTCTACTTGAAACAGAAATTTCCGAGGATCAGCGAGGTAAAAATCAAAGAAGGGATATTTGTGGTCCTGCAAATTAGAGAAATCATGAGAGACAGCGCGTTTGATGAAACTCTAAGTGAAGTTGAAGGAGCAGCTTGGAGAGCATTTAAAGTAGTGAACACAAATTTCCTCGGAAACTTCAAGGCCAAAAATTAAGAGTCACTTGTTGAAGAACTTCTCAAGGCCTACAAAGACGTGGGGTGCAACATGTCTTTGAAAATTCATTTTCTTGACTCGCATCTCGACTTCTTCCCAACAAACTTAGGCGATGTTAGTGATGAGCATGGGGAACGCTTTCATCAACAACTATCCACGATGGAGAAGCGATACCAGGGCAAGTGGAGCCCCAGCATGTTGGATGACTACTGCTGGACATTGTCAAGGGATGGCCCAGAGGCGAAATACAAGCGTAAATCATCAGTAGCCACATTTTAGGTGAATTCAATATGCATTTTCTACTTTGATATTGCTATTACGCCTATAAATTAGTCCAAATTTCATTTTCGATTCACTCATTATTGGTGGGTGATAGAAAAATTTTGAGGCCATTTTTGAACTCAGCGGTAAAAACCTATAAGATCCATCCATTTTTGTTCATGTGACAAATAAAAAGTTCGATTTTGTCGACCGGTGATATAATTGTTCGCATTTATTTTTCCGTGTATAAGCAAATTTGCGCTGGACGAGGGTTTACTGCATATATATATATATATATATATTTTTTTTAATTGGGTTTGTTTAATCTCCTTCGCAACATCTAAGGTCATATGACGGAGGGGACCTACAGCTTTACGTGGGATCCGAACCACGGGTCTACATAATCTTGGCGTAGAGGACGGTCTCCCATCCAACTACTATCCAGACCCAATGTCGCTTAACTTCACATATACGCTGAAGACAAAAAAAAACAGAGTAGGGAAGAAGTGGTGGCGGAACAGAAGAAAGACAGTGAATCACATAAGACTCGAAAGGAATTTAAACGACGGTTCATATGCGAATATTATAAAACAGGTTCGTGCAAGTATGGTTCGAACTGCATGTACAATCACCCCCAAAAGTGCTTCTATATGAGGAGGAATGGAATATGCAGGTACGGACCAAACTGCAGCTTTTTCCACCCTCCTATGTGCAGACAGTCAATTACAGAGAAAAAAAATGTATGAATATAGAGTGCCCGTATTTTCATATAAAGGAGATGCTAAAAAGAGAACGAGGAAGAACAGATCATATCCGAAATAGAAGTAATAACAAGAGCAATAAAACATATTTTTTAGAGGAAATGAAAATGATAAAAACACAGCTAGCCCTTCTAACAAGAAAAGACAGAACTCCGCAGATATATGCACCACAACATTACATACTTCTACTGAACATCACCCACCAATAATACAATAACCACAGTGGTATCAAAGGCCACAACCCCAATACTCCCAAATGCAGCAGCCCAACCAATAACACCAAACAGGAACCGACATCAACCAGGAAACGACCAGTATATAAGAAAACCGAACACGGAGATTAGAAACCCTGTAAATGTATTATACGCAAGTACACATTGCCTCTATACTGACCATGCAGGCTGCAAATTACATTTACTTACAAAATTTAGCTACGGAAACCAGCATAGCTATCATATGCCTAATGGAAACACACTGACGTAAATGCGAAAAAGGCTGTGAAAACTGCATCGAGAATACTGAAATAGCAATGCTGGACTACAACACATACAGAGCTGATAGAGTGGCTAGACGATGGGGAGGGTGTTTTATCTACGTGATAAACACATACACATGTGAGGTGAAGGTAAGCAAATCAAACAGCACAGTCGAAATTATTATTTTAGAAGTAAAAAACTGAACCTAACCATTATGGCCGTCTACAGACCACCACAAAAAGTGAATTCCCATTTGCCACAAATGAAATAGAAAACATGTTAACCTTCTAACGCCAACTAGGTCGAATACGTACCGTTTTAAATACACGCATTTAGACTTAACCCTACAAAAACATTCGGCGTTAACGGGTTAAAGTTACTTGAAACTCCAGCAACAAATGTTCTAATTTGCGGAGATTTTAATTTCCCATTCAGAACATGGTAGAAAAATGACGAAGACATACATGTTGAGAAGTTTCATGGCAACATTACAAAAGATGATAGAACCCAAGCAATAACGCTATTAGATATGATGAAACATTAGCCCTTAGCCAGAAAATCTATGAAGCCACTGGAAAAGAGAACGTTTTGGATTTAATTTTGACAAATAACAGTGAGATTATAATAAATGAAGCGGTAACGCACACAAATTTCTCCGACCATAACCTAATCGATATACAATTGAAGTTAGCACCCAGAGGTCCCAAAACGCACCCCAGAGAGTCAGAAGGAATATTTGAAGGCTTCAACATAAATTCAAAGAAAGTAAATTGGGAAAGTGTAAATAAAGATTTAAAGGAAGTAACTTGGGAATTGTTACTTCACGAGAAGACTCCAGAACAAATGCTATGTATAATGGAGACAGAAACCAAACCTACAGTATATTACTGAAGCATGTTCCAGAGAGACGAAAAAAAAAAACACTTAGCAAGCTCGAGAGAAAAATCAGAACACTATTTAGACAACGGAAGCAAGCTGTAAAACATCTCCACAGATGCAGAACTGACGCAAGGAGATTCAAACTAGGAAGGAAACTAGGCGAAAATGGACCTAAAGCAAACATTCATACATAAGACAAATGAGGAGGAAAACAAGGTAGCAGAAAACATAAAAAATAACCCAAAATACTTCAACACGTTTGCGAAAAGGAAAATGCAGTGTAAAGAGAGTATTGTTCCGTTGATAGACGGAGAGGCCAAACACACAAATGACCCCCCAAAAATGAGCGAACTGCTTAAGGAACAATTTAGTCTGTGTTTAGCACCCTTAAGTCCGAAATGAAAATAGAAAACCCAGACGAATTTTTCGACATGGATACAAATCCCAAGAACAAATTCTGGCACAAACCTATTAATAGACTTAGAGTTCTCGGGAGAAGATGTAATTAAGGCTCTATCACAGATGCGAGACAATGCGGCACCAGGACCAGACACATGGAGTGCCACGTTTCTGAAGAAATGTAGAGAGTATTGCCAAACCGCTATATTTACTATGGAAGAAATCACTCGACACATGAGAAATTTTACGTCCATTAAAGGACGCGAACAATGCCCCCTTATTTAAAGGTGGTAACAGAACAATGCCCAAAAATTATTGGCCAGTAGCTCTCACCTCCCACCTAACTGAACGTATAATTAAAAGCAAAACTACATACGAGATACAAGAAAAGAACTTATACAACCCAAATCAACATGGCTTCAGGGCTGGAAGATCATGTCTATCACAGCGATTAGGCCACCAGGAGAAAATATTAGAAACACTGTGTCGAGGGCAAACCATAGATGTAATATATGATATACTGACTTTGCTAAAGCCTTCGCTAATGTGATCATGGAATTACAACACACAAACTTAAAAATACAGGAATTACTGGAAAGCTAGGAGGACGGATATTTAATTTCTTGACGCGAAGAACACAAAGAGTGGTAGGAAATAGATTCAAATCGGAAGTCTCGGAAGTAGAGAGCTCTGTCCCACAAGGGACAGTACTGTATTAGCTCCCTTGCTGTTCATAATAATGATTGCAGATACTGATGCAGATATCAATGACAGTATTGTATCATGTTTCGCAGATGACACAAAAATATGCAAGGAAATATTGAATGAAAGTGACATAGAAAAATTACAAAACGACATTGAAACATTATTCCAGTGGGCAGAAGACAACAATATGAAGTTCAACGAAGAAAAATTCCAACTTTTAAGGTATGGTAATAACAAGAAGCTACAGAATAAAGGGTACAAAACTCTGCAAGCCAGACAGATAACGTTAAATCCACAAGTCAGGGATCTTGGAGTAATAATATCGTCGGATGCAGAATTCAGAGACATCAACATCAAAATTAACATAAAAATTATAACGGCTAGAAAAATAATGGGAATCATCTGGAGGAGCTTCCGCAGCAGAAAAGCAAACATCATGCTGAAATTATGGAAGAGTCTTGTCCTACCGATAATTGAGTATTGCTCAGTACTCACAAGCCCATACAGAAAACGAGACATTATGAACATTGAAGCTACAGTATACAAGGGACCTTTATGTCTAAGATAAAGGAAACGAAAGATGAAAACTACTGGCCTCGACTACAATTCCTGAAACTTTACTCTCTGGAAAGAAGACGCAAGAATATACATATGAAAAATTCTTGAGAGTTTTGTCCCTAACCTTAAAAATGAAATAGAAACAAACTGGAATGAGAGAAGAGGTAGAATTTGTAATGTCCCAGCTGCTGTGGGATAGGTGGGCCATGAAAACGAGGATGGAAAATACCCTCAGAATACGAGGCCCAAAGCTTTTTATGTCCTACCAAAAGAAGTGAGGAACCTCCAGCACACCGACCTGAATAACTTCAAGAACCAGCTGGACAGATTCCTGTGCAAATTCCCTGACCAGCCATGCGTGGCTGGGTACGAGGGCAGGAGGAGATCAGACAGCAAATTTCTCTTTCACCAAATCCCGCAAATGCGGCGGGATGCTGCAGAGAGGTTGACCGCAGGTCGATCCTGAACCGTCGTTCAAACTCTCATAAAGTAACATAAAGTAATATATATATAATATTTCCAGTGTGAATTAATAAATTATTTTTCATCATGGCTTCCCATTCAAAGCTGAAGGTATGACGGAACAAATAATATTTAGTAATATGACATTAGTAAAGTAATATCTTTTGCCCACATTGCGTTAGAAGATCAAAAGACTAAAAACATTATCACTTACGACATAATTACGGATCTTCGCTATCAAAACACTACTTTCAAGTGAGCTTGTTCAGCCTTCAAAGACTCCGTCAGAGTTAATTTCAGTTCCTGATATTCTTAATTTCCTGCATCGCCGAGAAATCTTACCTGGCAAGCAAAAAAGGCCAAGTTATAAAAGACCCTTTTTATCCTTTTTACTGAAGGGGTTTCTGAATTCTCCTGCAGGATGCTTTTATAAAAGTGATAAGGTTAAGGATACATATATACGACTCCTTTTCTATAATATGAATCCATTTCGTAATGAAGGCTCATTTATTGGATCTCCAATCTCGTTTAGAAATGAAATTACTCATCTGTATGCATCATTTTAATACAGAATGCAAATGAGAACATAATTTATAAGTGTTTTGTAATTAATGTTTGAAATTTTATATTTACGACAAAGAATTTCATTAATTACGAAATTAGTCATTTGAAATTTAATATATCTACTTAAAGAAAATTTGAGGTGATTTTTTTCTTAGAAAAAAGGTGATTTTTTCTTAAAAAAAAATCAATTAAAACGTTGATAATAAATTATTTTTAATGCAATTGAGTTTAAAAATAAACTAAATTCGCCTTTAATACTGTACTGATTTTCCAGAACTTTGACAAATTTTTGTATGTATATTAGTTCTGATTTAATGTCTACTCTTTTACTTATTTAATTTCTCACATTTTCCATTAATTCCTCGCATCTTCTAAATTATTTTATAGTCTTATAAAAAGTTCCAGTAACGTGTGACAACTCTTTATAAAACTACGTCTTATCTTCTAATTAATATGACGACGTCTAAAAACTAAAACATTAAGTAAGTGAATAGTTAATTTACATTAAATAATTTTCATGTTGAAATTATTGTAATAATCATTTTATCAATAAAGAATTTTTCTTTCTTTTAAATTGCAAAGATTCTTTGGAAGTACAATAGGCCTATAACGAAAGGTATTAAGTATACGCATTATGAGATTACGAAATATGCCATGAAAATTTTTTGAAAAATCCAATGAATCTGGTTCCCATCAAAGAAATGAACTACGACAGAACACTGCCTCAACCGTCTCTGTTGAATCCTTGCTCAATGTGTTTCCATCGTTCGTTGAATGGCACTGCCGTCATCGAATGGAAAAATTTTGATAGCCACTCCCTTGGATTGTTTCGCAGTCGGATGGGTCTGTTGGTGGCCGTGTCTTTCCTCCTTCAGGCCCTCTCCTCTGTAGCGGGTGTCTCTGTCAATTACTCAGCTCATCTGTCCCTCAACTAGTCACGCGGAATTGTTTTCTCTCGTGACCTCCTCCCTCCTCCTGTACTCGGAGGAGACTCTGCCTTCTGAGTTGGCGTGCCAAAAGGTCATAAAGGTTGAATATTCAGCAACACTGAATTTGTATAAGTCACTTAGTTTTAAAATACTTAACTCATTAAACACTGGAGAAGTGTGACTTTGTCTGTTGTCATTATTCGGGAGAGTTCGCAGATATTTTATATGAATGATTTCCAAAGGCTGGTTTATATATTCCTTTGAGCTAACCCATGTTGTAACGCAATAAAATAAATAAGGGTGAATGAATGAGTAACACAGGGTAAAGAATGGGTTACGAAGAAAAGACTTTTTTAAATAACACGAATAAGAATCTTATTATATTGTACTGTACGTATGTTTTGAAATTTAATTTTATGTCTGAATTAATGCCAAGTAATGTAATTTCATTCACCCTTGCAAGAGTGACATTAATGGTTTTTATTTGCTTAAATATACCATAAGTTCGCACTTATTTGTCCATTGAGGAAAATAATCGTATCTCTTAATTTTAATACATTTTAAATATTCCAATTTGTTTTACGTAAAATGCAAACTCTTTTACGAACTCTTTTACAAATAATAGAGTAAATCCTGGAAATTGAACAGACATCCATGTTTGGAGTCTGTTAAAATGTCTTACTTTTAATTAACTATTCTTACTTTTCCCATGCGTGTTGGTCATATATATATAATATATATATATAATATAATATATATATATATATATATACTGTATATATATATATACTGTTTATTTTAATTAGAGTCCGGAATTCAAGATCTTCCTCGTTACATTTTATAAACAAATATGTACGCTATTTCTTTAGGGGTTTGGGGATGTGGGGCAGGGGCAGAATTTTCAATTATTATTTGCTTTTCATTATATACACGTTTCCGTTCTTTACAGTTTGTTCATTTATTTAATTAAAATAATTGCAAAATCAGTCAGAAAAACTTAAATCTATTTTCAATATATTTCTATTTATTTCTCACTTAGCTTTCGCCCGAATTGTTCATTCTGACGAAGGTCAAGCTTGTCACTCCACCTTAGACCGACAGTTTAACGTGGAATTCGAACCACGCTCCACCAGCAGCCCGGCGTCTTAACCACTAGGTCACCCAGGGTACCCATTTATCTACCAACCACTTTCTTTATTGTGTGGAAGGATGAACAGCTGGGTTTTGCTGCGCGCCGGCTGTCGTCACCGGGTCTCGAACGCGGGGCCGATGGATTCGTAGTCAGCGACGCTAACCACTACACCACCGAGGCATATATATATATATATATATATATATATATTATATATATATATATATATAAAATATATATATATATAGGTGCTCGTCCAATACGTGCTCTACCGTAAAATGTACATTCCAATATGTGCTAACTAACGAAAATATCACGAC
>JAJOZX010002403.1:537500-610000 GCA_023014485.1 Bathynomus jamesi | reverse complement strand
GCACTTTTGTAAACAATGAACAAACGTCAAAACTGATCAATCTATCGTTAGTTTCAGTACGTGCATTATTCAATTTTTCAGTAAGATCCATGGAATTTTTTACATGTGAATCAGAGATAGTTCCGAGAATGGGGGACAAGACTTTGACAAGCCATTTGGAGAGTTTATAAGTAATAGAGCCCACCGAGCTAATAATAGGGCGCATAGGGTTGCCAGGTTTGTGGGTTTTAATAAGACCGTAAAGGTAGGGCAGAGAAGGTGAAGTGGACATGAAAAGCGGAATTAAGTCCTTATGATCTTTGAGAATGCGTTTCAAGCCACTATTAAATGATTTGATGACGTCATCCTGCGGGTTCTTCCTAAGTTTGCTGTATGTGGCGGGGTCCTGGAGAAGCTCGTTCATCTTTCCGATGTAGTCCACTTTGTCCATAATAACTATGGTGTTAGCCTTGTCTGCTTTAGTAATATGGAGCTCCCCATCTTTTTTTAATTGTGAGAGGCTATCGCGAAAACGTTTAGGAAAGTTATCTTCGTAATTACCATTCGCCGCACTATAAACGAGGCCTTTAACTATGTTAAACAAATACTGAGGGAGATTACACTGTTTTTCAAAACACGCGAGACTGTAACAAATTTGTAAAGCCGAAGGTTTTTTAACAATAAAAAAGGACATACCATATCCAAGGGCACTTTTTGCATCGTCACTAATGTTTTTCGAAGAAAGGTTCAAACACACTTTGAGCTTGCTTTTTTACTCCACTGACTATTTCGAATGAGACTTTTAATTTTCGATCCAAAATGTTACGAAGTGAAGTAGTTCTCCGACGCAACTCGTTGTAAATTTCATCAAACAAAGGTTGGATCCACGGTTGGGGAATAACGGTTACAAAATTATGTTTGGCGATGTTTAAATTTTTGAAGGCGGACCACTCATTTTGTCTGGTGACTTCAATATGTTTCTTTAAAATTAATCTGCTGAAGTTGTTGAACGGATGGTCGTCAATTTGTCTGAGGCGAATCGGAAGCAGGGATTTGGGAAGAACTTGCTCCTCTAGACATTAGTAAGAAACTTTCGTCGGATACGAATTGCATGCCCCTTCATTAATGTAGAAGAAAACACGGACACAAACGGAGACAAGAGAGGGAACAGCAAGCCGAAGGGGCATGCAATTCGTATCCGACGAAAGTTTCTTACTAATTGTCTAGAGGAGCAAGTTCTTCCCAAATCCCTGCTTCCGATTCGCCTCAGACAAATTGACGACCATCCGTTCAACAACTTCAGCAGATTAATTTTAAAGAAACATATTGAAGTCACCAGACAAAATGAGTGGTCCGCCTTCAAAAATTTAAACATCGCCAAACATAATTTTGTAACCGTTATTCCCCAACCGTGGATCCAACCTTTGTTTGATGAAATTTACAACGAGTTGCGTCGGAGAACTACTTCACTTCGTAACATTTTGGATCGAAAATTAAAAGTCTCATTCGAATAGTCAGTGGAGTAAAAAAGCAAGCTCAAAGTGTGTTTGAACCTTTCTTCGAAAAACATTAGTGACGATGCAAAAAGTGCCCTTGGATATGGTATGTCCTTTTTTATTGTTAAAAAACCTTCGGCTTTACAAATTTGTTACAGTCTCGCGTGTTTTGAAAAACAGTGTAATCTCCCTCAGTATTTGTTTAACATAGTTAAAGGCCTCGTTTATAGTGCGGCGAATGGTAATTACGAAGATAACTTTCCTAAACGTTTTCGCGATAGCCTCTCACAATTAAAAAAAGATGGGGAGCTCCATATTACTAAAGCAGACAAGGCTAACACCATAGTTATTATGGACAAAGTGGACTACATCGGAAAGATGAACGAGCTTCTCCAGGACCCCGCCACATACAGCAAACTTAGGAAGAACCCGCAGGATGACGTCATCAAATCATTTAATAGTGGCTTGAAACGCATTCTCAAAGATCATAAGGACTTAATTCCGCTTTTCATGTCCACTTCACTTCTCTGCCCTACCTTTACGGTCTTATTAAAACCCACAAACCTGGCAACCCTATGCGCCCTATTATTAGCTCGGTGGGCTCTATTACTTATAAACTCTCCAAATGGCTTGTCAAAGTCTTGTCCCCCATTCTCGGAACTATCTCTGATTCACATGTAAAAAATTCCATGGATCTTACTGAAAAATTGAATAATGCACGTACTGAAACTAACGATAGATTGATCAGTTTTGACGTTTGTTCATTGTTTACAAAAGTGCCGATTGATATGCTTGACTTTCTCTCCCAAGAATTACATAAGTATGACCTGCCACTACCTTCACACATTGTTTTGGAACTTATTAAGCTTTGCATCAAAGACTGTAAATTCACTTTCAATAACGAGTATTATCAACAAGTGTTTGGGATGGCCATGGGCAACCCCTTATCGCCCCTCCTCTCCAATATTTATATGGAGTTTTTCGAAATTACTTACATTCCGAGAATCCTGGGGGTTGGCATCCCTTGGTTGCGGTACGTCGACGATATTTTGTGTATCTGGCCCATGAATCGTGACCTGGATAACTTCCTCCTTCAGTTAAATGATCAAGTCCCCTCCATTAAGTTTACTTTAGAAGTGGAACAAGACAATTCAATCCCATTTTTGGATGTGCGTGTACATAGGGAAAGCCCAGGTTTTAAGTTTAGTATCTATCGGAAAACAACAAACAATTTGTCCTACGTACACTTTTACTCGGGACATGACACCCCACTAAGAAGGCCATTTTTCATCAATGTTTCTCCGCGCCCTTAGGATCGCCAGTCCGGAATACATCGATGCCGAATTGGAAAAAATCAACGGTATTGGAAGTGATCTGTGTTATCCATCTGCGTTTATGGAATCTTGTCTCAACAAGGCAAAACGAACTTTCTATCGTGTCAATAATAACACTCGTACTTTGTCAAAAAATATTTTAGTACTTCCATTTTTCCCGGGCTTTTTAGGCATTGCTAATGTACTTAAACTTTTGGATATTAATGTAGTATTTTCATATAACAATATTGTGAAAAATATCATAGTAAAAAATAGCCCTACCAATAATTCAGGCATTATCTATAAAATTGGGTGTAAACAATGTGATTCCTTTTACATAGGTCAGACGGGAAAGGATTTGCACACACGTATAAAACAGCATCAATATTCCGTTAGAACAGGACAGTTGTCCAGTGCTCTTTTTGTCCATTTGTCAGAGTTATCCCACTGTATTGATTGGAATAATGCTTCAGTTTTATTCCACTCTAGCAACATTGTTAATAGAAATATTCTTGAGTCTGCCATTATCCAACTTTCAAATAACTTCAACATAAGCAAAGGTCTTTTTCAACTCGATCCTGTTGTTTTGAATTCCTTCAAAACAGATTTAGATAAAAGGGTAGGACGCTAAATCTTTGGTAAACTTGTTGCTACTTTATTAACTTTTAATTTCATTTTATTTTTATATATATCGAAACTTGACTATAAAAGGCAAAGTGTTAAAACCCGGGCAGATTTCCAGTATAAATTTGTATTTTTATAATTCATTTGATCTTGTGCTAAAAATCGATATTTTTCCTTACAAATCTGTATGCCTCTTGTTAATCCTTTAATTTTTAATTTTATTTTTACTTCTCTGTTTATTGCATATATATATATATATGTGTGTGTAGATATGTATATATATATATATATATATATATATATATATATATATATATATATATATATATATATATATGTTTGTGTGTATGTATGTTATTTATTTATTTATTTTTATTTTTTTATTTTTTTATTTTTTTCTTTCTGTAACCTATATATAGGCCGTAACCTTTTTTGTACTTCAGTGTTCCTGAGGATGTCATTAGACGAAAGCGCTTGAGCACCTTTTTGTGTTTCCTTTCCTTCGTGGTTTTATTCATCATAAATATTTTTCACGTGTTACTTTCGTGAAATAATTTTCATATATATATATATATATATATATATATATATATATATATATATATATATATATATATATATATATATATGGGTTATTTGGTATTGTACTGAAAAGTATAATAATTTTAATTAATAATATGATCGTGCTTTGCTGTGTAAAGCGTATTTGTACATGTTTAGATAATAAATAAAATTTGTATTATGTGACAGGGGAATGAAAGGGCACTAGGAGTTGGGGTTGCAGGTGTGCAAACAAAGACTTATTTATTCAAACAATAAAAGCATATTTGCAATTCTATTTCCTGATAAAATGCACACGAAATTTTAAATATAAATTTTAATTTATTCTCTGTTAGTGAAGGGAGTTGGGGGAACTGTTTTTTCTACTTTAATTCTTAACTGTGTGTGTGTGTGTGTTTGGTATTTGGTAACCAGCCACAAAAACGAGAAACAATCGCGTGAGGCTATCCATACACCAATAGTATTTTTTAATTTTACTTTGTCATCGAATTTTTTCTAAATTCTATTTTTTATTATTATTATTATTATTGAGTTAAATCAGTTATTTTATGACCCCAAAATCCAACTGATTACAATTTGTCTGTCTGGAGCTTAAATACTTTTTATGCCAAAATCTTCAAACGCTATATATATATATATATATATATATATATATATATATATATATATATATATATATATATATATTATAAACTTACCTCGACACACTCCTTGTAATAACTTTATAGACTCGTCATTAATTAATAATAATTAAAAAATGAAGTGTGAAAACCCCTCATAATTTATCAGTTGGTTATTTATGAGGAGTTAGTTATAGATTGCCATCTGTATATTTATATGTCACTCGTCTATTGATAAGTTAATAGTGATTTGGCAAATATGATTCCCAAAATGAAGTAAATCCATTTGTAAATGAGTTAATTATTCAAGTGAATCAAAATTTAATGAATTCCTTTAAAATTAACGAGCCATAATTTATGATCATGACACTAATTAAAATAGTTTTACGATAGTTCACTAGTATGTAAACTTCTTTCATTTATACACTCATACAACTGGAACATAGTTTCTAATAAATGAATTCACTTGCCATATAATGATAAAGTGAAGTTAATCGCAATAGTAAAGAGGAATATGACTTAACTCGAAGTTATAAATTTAACTTATTGATATAATCAGATGCGTAAGATAAGATAATTGTAATGATGAGGTTGTTTGACATCCTTCGCAACATCTAACGTCATATGACGGAGGAGATCTACAGCTTTAAGTGGGATCCGAACCACGGGTCGCTACATAATCTTGACCCGGAGGACGGTTTCCCATCCAACTACTATCCGACCCAATGTCACTCAACTTCGTTGATCAACGGGAAACGCTGTTACGACATTGGCTGTGACGCAACCCTATAAAAGAGGACACAAATGCTTTGATATTATTCTCCTTTTAAATGTATTTAAATTAATTATTAGTAATTTGATAAAATTAATAATTGAATTCGTTTATTTAATAACACTGGGGAACAAATTTCAACTTTTTGTCTATTGAATTAGATTTGACAGTTAGTTCTAGGTAATTTGGGTGCGCTGAGCACGAATTTTTACTCGGTTTTGCTCTATCAGGTCCTGATTTTGCTCAACACCCCTCCTCTTTCGTCGTATTCATAAAAAGGTTTTTTTCTCAATACTCGCTGTCTTTTTGCAGTTACACATTATGCAACTAGGTTTTTATCTAGGTATTTGTACCTATTGTTATGGTATTGTTGTATTATGTATATTTTTATATGTAACACCCTAAAAATATTTTTAATTTTGTCATTTTTAACCCATTTTAATATTAGTAAATTAAGCTAAAAATATCATAGAATTCTAAAATTTTCTCGAGCGTTCCTGTTCTCTGTAGAGTATTCTAGAGGGACAACTAAAATATATAAAAGCGACTCGTTTCCAGAGTTAATCAGTCAATTCAATCAGTCAGTCAGTCAGTCAGTCAGTTGAGTTAGTTAATTAAGTTTGGGCATTAACATAATTTTGAATTGGCATATGATTTAGTGAGTAATTTTGTCATCGTGATTAATATAGTTGATTTAATTAGACGTAATTTATATTGTACCTACTCATCCGTGTTTCTAGTTTAATTTCATAGATTGTAAGTACCTATTTCATAATAAGTACCTATTTAAACTAATTTTTGTGTTTATATTTCAGATTTTCTTAAATTTATATGAATTAAGGGCTTTAAATACCTTTACAAATTGGCAGAACAATCAAGTAATATGTCATCAAGCACTAGAAAGTTCAAATGCAAAAACAACCCTGATTCCTTCTGTTATATATGTGGAAATTTTACACTTCCACATCAACGAGCAAATATAACTGACTTCGTAAAAAGAGCTTACTTAGCTTATTTTGGCATAAAACTGGGGGACCAAGATAAATCGTGGGCTCCACATAAAGCCTGCACTATATGCATTGAAAGACTGCGACATTGGACGAAGGGTTCGGATTCAAAAATACCTTTTGGAGTTCCGATGGTAAGTTTATGATTTCATAAAACTACATAATTTAATCACTAGTATACTGTAACTTACCTAAATGTAATTGTAACTTAGGTACATAAACAAAAATTTACAGAAAATGTTTATAAGAATCTCAAATATTGCATAAGGTTGAAACACATAGAAATGTTAAATGTTTGGGTGATAACTTTTGATAAAATTCATAAAAACAAGTCTCTCGTCGCTTTTGTTAACGCTTTACAATTTTTTTTCCATATCAGGTGTGGCGAGAGCCTACTAACCACGAGACCGATTGCTACCTTTGCTTTGTCAAGACTTCGGGCTTCACTAAGAAAAATAAACATTGTATCGAGTACCCAAATTTCGACACCGCGATACGACCTGTGCTACATTCAAATGAGATCCCCATTCCAAAATTTAAGGGTCTGCCAACTCAAGAATTAGTTGAAGATGTTCCTGAAAATATTGTTATGCACTTTGAGGAGTCAGACACCGATTTTGACCCCAGCGTATTTGAAAGTCAAAACGATCCGCAAAAGTTTAACCAGGCCGAGTGAATTGAATGATCTTGTAAGGGATCTAAATTTGCCAAAAAAGGCTGCGGAAATTTTAGCTTCAAGACTTAAAGAGAAAAACTTGCTTACTTCAAACACATACATTTCATTTTACAGAAAAAGAGAAGAAGAACTTGTTAAATATTTTAGAACAGAGGATAGTTTAGTATATTGCTGCGACATAGTTGGTTTGTTAAAGAAGATGGGGGTTGAGTCTTACGATGCAAATGATTGGCGCTTGTTTTTAGACAGTTCGAAAAGAAGTCTTAAGTGTGTGTTGTTGCATAATGGCAATCTATACGGCTCGATACCGATTGGGCACTCAACAAAATTAAAGAAAAGTATGAACATATAGAAAAGGTTTTAAATCTTATCAAATATAGGGAGCACGAGTGGATCATATGTGTTGACTTAAAAATGGTTAATTTTCTGCTAGGACAACAAGGAGGGTATACTAAATATCCCTGCTTCCTTTGCTTATGGGACAGCAGAGCCAAGGAAGAACATTATTTCAAACAAATCTGGCCAGCACGAACATCACTTACTGTCGGAGAAAAAAACGTAATTAATCCACCTTTAGTGAGCAGAGATAAAATCATATTTCCTCCTCTGCATATAAAACTAGGCCTCATTAAACAATATGTAAAAGCTTTAGATACGAACGGCGAGTGTTTCAAATACATAACTTCAAAATTTCCAAGTTTAAGTTATGAAAAAATCAAGGTGGGAATTTTCGACGGTCCACAAATAAGAACAATGATTAAAGACAGCAATTTTCCTAATGTCATGAATGAACGCGAAAAAAATGGCTGGTTCTCATTCGTGGACTTGATAGAAAACTTTTTAGGCAATTATAGGGCAGATAACTACGAAGAAATCGTAAAAAAACTTTTAAGGGACTACAAAGAGTTAGGTTGCAATATGAGCATAAAAATGCATTTTTTGAATAGCCATCTTGACCAATTTCCAAGTAATTTAGGTGATGTAAGTGACGAACAAGGGAGAGATTCCACCAAGATATAAAAATTATGGAGGAACGGTACCAAGGCCGCTGGGATTCCCACATGATGGCTGATTACTGCTGGTGCTTGAAAAGAGACCTGCCATCAACAAGCAAATACGCTAGAAAGTCTTACAAAAGAAAATTTTTGCCACAGTGAAAGCTTCATATCTGTTTGTTTTTTTATTTTAAGTCATTTCTATCGTTATAATGTAATTTTACTGTAGTTTGAACTGCTTGTATTCATGAAACTTGAAAAAAAAATTTAACACATGACTTAATTTTTTAGTCCTAATTTGAAAAATCTGGAAAATGGCACATAGGCTGTCGACAAGAATCAGGACCTGATAGAGCCAAACCGAGTTGAAATTCGTATTCAGCGCACCCAAATTACCTAGAATCAAGTGTCAGATATCATTCAATAAAATACGTGTTGCCCAGTGTAATCCTTTTAATACTAAATGCTTTCCATTCATGTTTATAAGCTTCACTATTTGCAATTTATTTTCTTATTACTAAAATAATACAATTTTTACTAGTTGCATTTTATCCAAAAGATATTAATATTACGAAGTTTGCATAAAAGGTTCATTTAATTTTCATTTCATTCTGTGCACTTTATTAATTTTATCTTAGTTTTATCAATAAAGTCAATAATAAATAATTAAATAAAAATATTTAAAAATGAAAGTGAATTTATTATTAAATATTATAATTAATTTTATTTCATTTTTTTAAATTTTTCATTTTACTTCGATTTATGTTTATTTTGTTTCCTTTATGTCTGTACGAGTGTACAGGTAAATGTATACATACTGTATGTACGTAACCTAAGTATACATACACAGAGAAAACTACTTTGTTCACTCAAACTAAAATGACCTTGGAAAGAGCTACCAGTAATGAACACACGAACGCACACCCTCTGGCAGCTAACACGAGAAGTTAAAAACTACAAATTCATGTAATATAATTTAACATTTAAAGCAAACACGAGATTTAATCAGTGAATATTTCCTCTTTCACCATTCATCGTGTTACCAGACGTATTACACAGAAGAGCCAAATGGCGAATGAGAATAACTCGGATCAACAAACGCATCCTCACTGAGAAAAGATCCACACTGGGAAAATATGTTGAAAATCAGAAGAATGAAAAGGAAAAAATGTACAGCGAACAAAGAAAAATAATCTCTTAAAGATACCGTCTTTCTTACGGGATCCCGATATCCCAGAGGGGAACCAAAACGAAAATTCTAATACAGTAGTCACAGAAGCGATAAGGGATAAACTTCGCTTGAACATCCCTGAAAATATAATTACACAGGAGCATCGAGTGAGAAGACTCGGCAATGATGGTGAAAAGACTAATTAAATTTAAGCTTTGTGATCCTCAAGGGAAGTCTGAAATTAGAAGTGCTCTCATACATATCAAACGCAATATATTCATGAATAAATAGCTTTCTGATTACGGAAAAGAAATACTGTATATGACAAATTGTTAAAACTTAAGAAAGATAAACTCCTAAAAACCTGTTACGTGAGAGAATGGAAGAACTAGGATAGGAAAAGTGGGGTGGGACAAAAAATCATTATCTGTCTAAATCTGACTACGATAATGTCCGACAACAAATACAAACAACTGAGCCTTCCTCGTAACTGAAGGGTGTACGTATTCCGTTCAGTATTGTTATAACATAATCCCCACTGAGTTATATTTACATAATATTAGTTCTTGCTTTATTATGCATTGCATTGTTTACTAGTTTTCAATTCCATATCCTTATTTTCAATATCATTTCGCTGTTATTCATTCTTCCTCTTAATTTTTAACTTCTTTTCTTTACTTCTTTACTTCCTTTCTTAACTTCCGTTATTTACTTCCATTTTTGTTTTATTGTTTTTTATAATTTCCTCTGTGATCTGTGAGTGAAATAATTGAGTCTCAAAATACAATAAATAGCAACTATGTGCCAGTAGATACATCCTTAAACGCGCGACACAGTAACGGAAACATATCTATTTTGAACTTAAATGTCAGAAACAGTCCAAATCACTTTGATGAGTTGATGGTCAATCTAAAATTGTTACAATATAAATTTACGTGTGTTATATTGACCGAGACCTGATTAAAGGAAAATAATAAATAATATTTTGATATACCGGGCTACACGAGCCACCATATATGTAGAAATAATAAGAGAGGAGCAGAACAGTAAGCATTTTTATGGACACTAATCATAAAAGTAAACCTATTGGGCAATTAACAGGCATAACTGATCATTCTGAAACTCTAGCAGTTGAGATGTATAAAAATAACATTTCCTATTCAATATTAGGCATCAACCGACCACCAAATGGTAACTTGCCAACGTTTATTGCGAGCATAGATAAGACTTTAGCTTCTAATCACATCAAAAATAACTGCAGCATTGCGGGAGATTTAAATATCGATATTGCTAAAATAAATCCTAATAACAATGCTAATTTTTTATAAAATCTCTTCACTGCAAATAGCTTTAATTTAGCCATAACAATGCCAACAAGAACTACATAGTAAAGAGAAAACTCCACTTTATTTTACCAAATCTGGGGGCGATCTTCCCTTGACTGTACGTCAGGTATACTCCTATTACAGATTTACAGATTACGGACCATCTGCTCACATACACAATGTTAATTAGCCATCTACAAATATAGGAGAAAATAAAAATTGACTACAGACCCTACAACCATATTAATAAATTGAAATTTACCAGAAAAATATAAAGTTTTGACTGGTCGAGAATAACTAAAAGTAACTGTGAAATAGAAACAAAATTTCAAGCACTCTCAAACACACTCATGGATATATTTAATGCTAATTTTCCTATAAAGTCGAAGCTCGTGTCAAAAAATAATTATAATTATAATTATAACAACCATAAACATTCTCTCTATAAATTATGGAAGAATAATATCAATAAACAAACATATAAAAGTTAGGATCAAATGTAGAATTCGGACCCCAGCCTTCTTTAGTTAGCTTTATAATGCTAACTAACGAAAATATCATGACCTAACCTAACCAATCGTCAAGGGCGTACAGTTAACCTAACGATTGGTTAGGTTAGGTCGTGATATTTTCGTTAGTTAGCCTTATAAAGCTAACTAAAGAAGGCTGGGGTCCGAATTCTACATTTGATCCAAAAGTTATTGTAACAGACTAAATTCGCTCATAAAAACCGCAAAAACAGGCCATTATTATTTTAAAATTACCGAACAAAAATCTAATCCTAAAGGGTTGTGAGACACTTCAAAAGTTTTAGTTAATGCCAAAAAAAAAAGACAAATTCCGTATCTTCGTTATCATAATACAGAATTTCCTACAGTGATCCCAAAGATGTGGCTAATTTATTGAGGAATTTCTTTCCAAAAATAAGAAGCAACACGGCAGTAGCCATTCCAGTCACTACCAACAATATATGCCACAACCAACACTAAATACATTCTTCTTTGAACCAATTTTGTCAAACGAAACTCAGCCATAGTGAAAAACTTAAAAAATATGGGAACAACTATCACTTCAATTCCAGTAAAAATATATATAAACTAATAATATCAGATGATATAGCAACCCCACTCACAAGACTTATGAATGAATCAATAGTACAAGGTGTATTCCCTGATTACCTGAAGATATCCAGGGTTTGTCCACTATTCAAATCAGGCAGCTCTGATTCTCCATCCAATTACCGACCAATCTCCATATTACCAACTTTAAGTAAATTATTTAAGAGAATCGTGTACAATAGACTAATCAAATTCTTAGCTAAATACGACAGCCAAGCAAAAACACAATTTGGTTTTAGAGACGGCTACACCACAGAAGACGCTATCAACATGCTATTAGAAAATATCTATAAAAACTTAAACTATAAAAAAACACACATCTTAGTTTTTCTCGACCTGTCGAAAGCCTTTGATACGCTCTCACATGATATCTTACTAGAAAAATTAAACACATATAGCATTTGGGGAAATATGCTAAATTGGATTAAGTCATACCTCTCTAATCGTCACCAGTATGTTAAAGTAAATGACATTTCATCAGAATATGCTGCATTGGAAAATTGTGTTCTACAAGGATCTATCCTTGGACCCTTACTTTTCTTAAAGCGTGTAAATGAGTTTTATCGATAAACAACATTAAACTGTATTCAATATGCAGATGATAACGGTTGGGGCACGGGAATCAAGTGTTTTTTGAATAGCTAGTAATCGGCCATTAGGAATGGGAGGGGCGTGCGGTAGGTAGCATTCCATTCCTGGGTTCATAGCATTTAACTTTAACTAACACTCACCTTTATCTTTCAGGTGCCATCATGGAGCAGTGGACGTTAGAACACCGCATGTTCGCGTATGATCATTTTGTTAGGAGTGGCGAGTCAGTGACAGCAGTTCAGCGTGCGTTTCGCCGCAGATTCAACATTCATCGAAATGACTCTGTTCCCGCTCGTGACACAATCTTACGTTGGGTTAACAATCTTCGAACAGGAGGCTCAATAATGAAAACAAAACCGAAGGGGCCGCAACGCACTGTGCGTACTCCAGAGAACGTTGAAAGGGTCAGACAAGCGATGTTGCAAAGCCCAGGCCGCTCTGCTCGGAGACATTCAGCTGCACTCGGAATCAGCAATCGTACTGTTAGACGGATTTTGCATGAAGAATTACATTTTCACCCATACAAGTTAGCGATGGTGCAGGAATTGAATGTAAACGATTGCCCCCAACGACTGAATTTTGCACAGGAAATGCTTGCACTTTATGAGCAGAATGAAAACATGATGGTGGTAATGAGTGATGAAGCCCATTTCCACCTTAATGGGGCCGTCAACAATCAAAACTGTCGGTATTGGGCTGCTGAAAATCCGCGACAACTCCATGAAAAACCGCTGCATAGCCCTAAGGTTACAGTTTGGTGCGCGGTGGGAAAGTTTGGCGTCATCGGTCCCTATTTCTTCGAACAAAATGGGGTTACCGTTACCATAACATCTGGGCGTTACATTGAGATGGTGAACACCTTTTTCATCCCTGAGTTACGAAGAAGGCGTATTGCTCGTCGACATTTGTGGTTTCAGCAAGATGGGGCCAAGCCACACACCGCCAGAGCGTCAATGGCTGTTCTTCGCCCCTGTTTCCCAACCATCTCATTTCGAGATTTGATGACATTGCATGGCCCCCTCGGTCCCCTGACTTGTCCACATGTGACTTCTTTCTATGGGGGTACCTCAAGTCACGTGTCTACGAGGACAAGCCCCGTACATTAGATGCATTGAAGGAAGCGATCCGTCAACAAATCATCCAAATCAACAGAGACCTGCTGGGAAGAGTGGAGGCCAATTTTCGTAAACGCCTTCAACAATGCGTCGACGGCCAAGGACATCATATGCCAGATATAATTTTCGGTACATGATTATTATGACATGAAATGCTATGTTCTTACGAATGTTGTTCTACCAATATATTTTCTTTACAAAAATAAATATCATTTTCCTGATTATTCCAAAAACACTTGGTTCCCGTGCCACAACACACTTCTACACACCACGATACCAACACCCTAATGAGTGAAGTGAACAGGCAATTAGATCATATCTATAAATGGATGTGTGCAAATAGGTTTCTACTGAACTTAGCAAAATCATTATACAGTATATGATTGTAACTTAAAAGACTAATGGCGCACACTCCATTAATAATTGTAAGTTCATTATCGCAATACGATATCTGCTGGAAGTAATTCATCCAAAAAAATGTTTACGAACTCTCTCAAACAATGATAACAAGAATCAAGAAATCTCATACCTCTCCAACGTTCAGAAATTTAGTTATTCTAAAACTAAATGACTTGTATAAACTTACTGTCGGTATCAGTATGTACAAAGTTGCTAATAATGGAAACTATACTTCGCCAATTCACAGGGCGATTACTCCCTGCATCAGATCAACCATAATCTTAATACAAAGTTTCCTAATGATTTCATACATAAACCAAATTATTCAATGCAAATTGCAGGAAATGCTCTCTCCGACAAAGGGGCATTTGTCTGGAACGCTATACCTATAAATATCAGACAAGTATCATCATTAATTTCATTTCGCAAATCACTAAAGAAACACTATTAACTCTTATTAATGTATGTGTGTATATTTGTATATATAGTGCAACTTATAAATATTACTAAACAAAGAAAATAACCTATTATATATGCAAAATTCACAATCTTAATTCGGGTGCAATCATAAGTTATATAAATTATATATTGAAAGTTTGCATTATATTACACTATATTTATAATGTGCTTCACTTATCTGTATTTTTATAACTTTAAGACTGTATCATCTTTTCTCATTTATAATAATAGAAGTTAATTATTATTGGTATTTCAATATGTTCTGTTTACCGTATTGCTTACCATTTCTCTTTTTCTATTATTTCTATTATTATATCGTATTGTTTACCACTTCTTCTTTCTATTATTGCGAAGATTACCTCAATTTTCATTTGTAGTGACAGAATTAACTAAATGCAACTTTATTTTATTTTTTACTAATTCTATTTATATTTCTTATTTTCCTTTGTAAAAATTGAAATGATTCGCATAGATTTTGATTAAAAAGCTCTCGTGATGTTTCCCAACGGCATATTCACATAAGAATACTGTAATTAAACTACTACTCACTAAAAATACAAAACTGAATGTTAATATCAACATTGCGTAGACCTGTATGGATACGATGTATATCTTATGTAATCTGTTCTTTCTGAATAAAGCTTATTATTATTATTATTATTTTATTAAAATGTGCTTCAACAAAATTATGTTTTGTTTAAAGACACCGAAATTCTCGTTTCCTGTTACAAAGTAAAATTTCGTTGTTAATAATTTGATGCAGTAAAAGATATGTAGTTGATTAAGCAAAATTTGCGAATGCTTGTTTTAAACGACAATTTGTTTAACCCTGTCACACTCACGAATTATGATACAGGGTAAAAATAATGAAATTTGCCTTTTACGTTTGGTTGAATAAAAATGAATATGGTTTATTTTTCAGCTTCACAATTGCCTACTGAGTGAAAGGGTTAAATCAAACAAATTATTTCATTGTCTAATTACTAAAATATTTAACTTATTTCTCTGATTTCTTTTAAAATTACAATTTCTTCACTTAAATTTAACTTAATTACTATACACTCACTCATGAACATTATATATACAAATAAATACTGAAACATTTTCACCCTAACCAGATTCGGACTGTTTTTTGTTGTTTTTTTCACGCAACGTACAAAGTGCTTTACTTGTTATGCCATCCCGAGGGTTACGTCATGGCCAGTGTTATACCACGGGTTCCCAGCGATCAGTGAAGTTAAGCGACATTGGGTCTGGATACTAGTTCTATGGGGGCCATCCTCTGCGTCCAGATAATGTAGCGACCCGTGGTTTGGATCCCACGTAAAGCTGTAGGAACCCCTCCATCATACGAACCTTCGATGCCGCGAAACAAAATGCCATCCCGAGTGACAGAGACTCGTTTAACAAATTGGGTATTTATAGATTAGTTGTAGCCTATATTAGAATTTCAACGAATAAATTTTTAAGGTGAAAAAATATGTATTTGCTTTTAAAAACTTTAGATTTAGAAAATAAAGAAGTTAACTTTTTTTGCAACTAAAAGAACTAATATTAACCCTTTATGGATGGGTGCATATATATATATATATATATATATATATACAGGGTGTCCCGTAAGTCTGGACCCATAGGGAAAAATAATAAAATTACAAAATAGTCCAAAAATTTATTACATAATCTGTTCAAAGTGTCCGCCGTTGTGTCGCACACATAGTTGAAGACGCAATCTCCACTGCGACAGCACTTTCTGAATCACAGTCGCAGAAATTCTTGACACGCCTCCACAATGCGTGCTTTAAGGTGGAAAATGTTCTGAAGTTTGACCTCGTACACTTTGGCTTTCAAGTGGCCCCACAAATAAAACTCCAGCGGGTAAGATCATAATAAAAAAATAATAAAAATAATAATAAAAATAATAAAAAAAATATTATAAATAAATTTTTGGACTATTTTGTAATTTTATTATTTTTCCCTATGGGTCCAGACTTACGGGACACCCTGTATATATATATATATATATATATATATATATATATATATATATATATATATATATATATAGGGTGTCCCGTAAGTCTGGACCCATAGGGATTTATAATATATTTTTTATTATGTTATTATTATTATTTTATTATTATTATTTTTTTATTATTTTTATTATGATTTTTATTTGTGGGGCCACTTGAAAGCCAAAGTGTACGAGGTCAAACTTCAGAACATTTTCCACCTTAAAGCACGCATTGTGGAGGCGTGTCAAGAAATTTCTGCGACTGTGATTCAGAAAGTGCTGTCGCAGTGGAGATTTCGTCTTCAACTATGTGTGCGACACAACGGCGGACACTTTGAACAGATTATGTAATAAATTTTTGGACTATTTTGTAATTTTATTATTTTTCCCTATGGGTCCAGACATACGGGACACCCTGTATATATATATATATATAATATATATATATATATATATATATATGGATGCATGGGTATTCGTTTGGGAATATAATGCACAGAGATGGGCAGTATCGCGATACATGTATCGGCGTTACGTATCGAGCGATACTTTTGTATCGGTGACGGTATCGCTTTAGCCATCTATAAAGTATCGATGTATCGGTATCGCTTTAGACGATTTACGAGTATCGATGTATCGGTATCGCCTTAGGGATTTTCGTGTATCGATGCCCATCACTGATAATGCATTAGTATTTATGCAGTCATTTACAATGAAATTCTACAATAACAAAATAAAGCCAAAAAGTCCTTATGGCAATTAATTAATAAAACAATTATTATATGGTAAACATTGCTTTATTTGATCCAAACAAAAGGTAGTCAAATAAACGTGTTTTTATTTATTTTAAAGATACCATTTTTTTGTTATACCAAAGTTTAGCCAACAAAACGCATATGGTAACTCTAAATAATGCAGTTATCATATGTTAACCAATACTTTAATGATCAAAATCGAAACTGATTTGATCCAAATCAACTAAAACGTGTTTTTTTTTTAGGGTGCTTTAGATACATCCTAAAATTAATTTAATAACCTCCTTTTTCTCTAATAAAATAAATTTCAGTAAATAACAAATCTAATTGCAGTCATTTAATTTGAATTTTAATTTCATATGCTAAATTTTATTTTTTTTTAAGTTTATATTTTTAAATTTCAACGTATTTTCTTTTACTTTTTCTCGCAATTAAATACTATCTATTCTCTTCCTTCCTAAAATATTATATCCTCAGCTACTCGACCCAACTTCCGTCATCAACATTGTAGCTTTAAAGAGAAAAGAATGGATCACACTGTCTGATTCCTATTCAGAACCACAGGAATAATTGTATTGCTTTTCTAATAATTCTTGTACTTTATAATGATGTTTTTTTTCTTTATTTGCTTTTTGATGGATCTGGATGGACCTGGATGACGTACCGATAAACAAACGACGTGGCATGTTTTTTCAGCAAGACGGTGCGTGCACCTCCTCAGTTTGCCATGCAAGTTCGCAAATACCTTGGTAAAATGTTCCCCAACAGATGGATTGGCTGAAGAGGTCCTATCGAATGGCCACCCAGGTCACCAGATATCACTCCACTCAATTTTTTCATCAAAAAGAAAATAAAGAAAAAACATTATTAGAAATTACAAGAATTATTAGAAAAAAAATACAATTATTCCTATGGTTCCTGAATTATGGGCCACCCGGTATATGTATATATATAGATATATAAATTCAGTGGTGTGCATTCAGGGTAAGCTAGGTAAGCGCCGCCTATCCTAATAAAAATCTTATTAAAGATATTAAAGAGAGTACCGTATTTTTCAGAATAGTCTACAGTACATACCCACTGGCCAGGTAGGAAGTTTATCATAAGCTACTATAATTATATAATATGTAGATTTTGTACATATAGCGCGTGTGCTCGCACGCAATACCGCTTACCCTGTAGACGTACCCACCGCACCCCATAAATATATATATATATATATATATATATATATATATATATATATATATATATATACAGTATATATATATATATATATATATATATATATCAAGAGCAAATAAATTAATCTGAACGTGCATAAAAACGAATTTGCTCTTACGAATATAATTAATGTTAGAAGCTTGCCAAACATCAGGTATTGTTAGTAATCTAAATTTAATTAAAATAAAAATTTCTTCTGCAGCTATGACGAAAGTTGACTGAATGAAAGACAATATAGAACATTTCAAACTTTAGACAAATAAACGAATACAAAAAGCTTTTTACACATTTCATCAAAATGAACGTAAAATGAGAGGAACAATCTCGCAAACTCTGTAATAAAAGTCACGTATTGGTATGACGGAAACTATGTAGAATGCGTGTTTGTAAGTGTGAAAACCAATATAAAATTATATATATATATATATATATATATATATATATATATGAATAGAAACGACATAAGTATTAAGGAACGTTTCTGCACACGAGGAGGAGAGATAACGAAATAATATATGGGAATGAACTCAGAATGGTTCCCTGAGTTTTTTATGATACACACAGACCGTGCATGGAACAAGGAACTCTTCTGGGATAATTAAATCCACTATAGTCCGAATAAGTAATGGTAAATGACAAATACCATAGTTTTTCTTTTTCATGATGCAAGCCCGACGTGGGCAACGGGTCTCTCGCAAAGAGGTCCCAAAATATAGCTTCCCTCGCCAGCTATCTGCAAAGCAGACAGGATCCAGCTTTGGGACATGGATCTAGGCTCTAGGGTCCATCTAGATCCATGTCCCAAAGCTGGATCCTGTCTGCTTTGCAGATAGCTGGCGAGGGAAGCTATATTTATGGGACCTCTTTGCGAGAGACCCGTTGCCCACGTCGGGCTTGCATCATGAAAAGAAAAAACTATGGTATTTGTCATTTACCATTACTTATTCGGACTATAGTGGATTTAATTATCCCAGAAGAGTTCCTTGTTCCATGCACGGTCTGTGTGTATCATATATATATATATATATATATATATTGCTTGTACCCTGTGGTGAATGGACGTGTTGTTTTGCTCTCTATTTAACACCCAAATTAGAAGGGAATAATCTACTCGGCGGTTTATTCTGTTTGCACCCGAAAGTGTATAAAGTATCAGTGAATCCGTGCATATAAATTATAAAGTGAAATTCATTAAAATTAAGAAAGTGCAATACAGTTTACATAATTTATCACCAATTTTAACGTATATATTCAAAACGAAATACGGTTGGCATTCGAGAAAGTTTGAAACAAAGCAGGAAAAAGGTCATAAAACGCAAAGGTCAGAAAACCCTCGAAATACCCTCGACCATCGAAAGGAAAGAAACAGAAATAAAATAAAAATAAATAAATAAAGAATTTGTGTGGGTATTTCTTCTTACGCTAATTAAGGAATAGCATGGATATGGGTCCAAATTCTCACTTAATCTGTAATTTGTGCAATTAGTAACAACGGAAAGCCTAGCGATTAGTGTGATTTCTGCCAACGATTAAACGACTTTAACTGCATGAATTGGAATGATAGGGAAATAACTCTTGTCTCGAACGCGAAACACGTCGTGGGGATCAAATTTCTATGTGGCGCATGTACACAGACGTAAATTCTTTCGCGGTCTTTAAAGAAATGGAGATAGCAGACTCGAAAGTTACAAAAAAGAATGAAATAATGGGGACACATGGTCCGAAATGGTCCCAACGAAAAACAGGGTGGATGAGAGAGAAGACGAAATAACGAATAACAGCATAATAACGAACAACAATTTAATAACAAATAACGATATAAACAATATAATACGGAAGGAAGACATAGATGAAAGGAAAGAAATAAGTAAAAGTGGCGAAGTAGACAAACGGTCCAACGAGCGAAATGATAAAAAGATAATAACTAAAAACGTAGAAAATAAACAGCCAAAGAAAAATAATGATAATGCCAAAACTAAGAACTTGAAAAATAAGAAAGAAAGCAGAAGCGTAGAAAATATCGTATGCAAATACTACGCGAAAGGAAACTGCAGATATCGGGATGGGCAATGCATATATGCACATCCCACATTATGCAAAATGCATTACACAAGTGGATACTGCAAGTTTGATAAGAAATGCATGTTCCACCATCTTACGGTCTGCAACACTTATGAAAGATATGGGAGTTGCAAATACGAAAAAAAATGCCGATACCACCACCCTCAAAGGAACGCAACGAGGGAACAGAAAAAACGAACATCAAAGAAGAGTGGCAATTTTTTAGACGCAGCCAACACATTTCAGCTGCTAAATACTCTCCAGCAATTACAAAACCAGCTGACAAATATAAATATAGAAATCCGAGAGCCGGACAGAAGGTACGAACAAAGCACTTCATGCGTTATCGGGACAACAGGTACCGACAAAGATAAAAAGAGGTAAATTCTCGGAGGACCACAAGGCAACGAAACCGGCACCCCCATTGGAAAACAAATCGGAACCACCTGTATGCGAAAAAGAAAGAGAAAAAATAAAAATAATCCTAGCCAACATACAGGGCCTTAAATCAAACCAGTCCACGAACAAAGTTGTTATACCTGAAAGGACTCATGCAAGAAGCCGGAGCAGACTTTGCATGCCTCACGGAAACTCATCTAAAGGACTGCCAGGCGAACTGTGAAAATTGTGAGTCCTGTATTGACAAAAAAGAAATACAAATTGACAACTATAACATCCTCCGAGCCGACAGAACAGTGAGACGTAAAGGAGGATGTGCTATTTACACACGCGAAAGGCACATAGCAGAAATGGCTATAAGTACCTCAAACAACTACGTAGAATGTGTAGCAGCAAAAATTGAAAAATTAAATATGGTACTAATTGTAATGTACAGACCCCCAAACACGCCAACCTCAAAATTTTCAGATTCCATTACAGAGGTAAGAAACTTAGTAAAAGATCTACACTCTCCAACCCCAAATATTTTTCTCTGTGGTGATTTTAAATTCGATAGGAAAAAAATATATGTATACACCAGGACAAGGGGGGCACACGAGAAGACCAGGAGCAGGTAAAAATGCTACTAGCTTTAGCTGATGAATTTATGTTAACGCAAGAAATAACAGAAAACACAAGAAAAAACAACTGCCTAGATTTGGTATTCACAAACAACAGTAATCTAATTGATAATGTAGAAATATCCCCAACTATGATATCAGACCACAACATCATTGAAATAACAACTAATATAAAGGCAACAGGAAAGGAAAGAACACGCACAACAGAAAGAAGCAAATTCGAAATTTTTAATTTTCACTCCAAAGCTATAAACTGGGAAGATGTGACATCCAGCATGGAAGTAATAGATTGGAAAACCATTTTTGAGGCCAAGACAACGGAGGGATGCTAATGATGTTAGAGGAGAAGACGTTAGAAATTGTGGAAAAACATGTCCCAAAGATACAATAAAGAGGAAAGAGAAGCAGGTTCGAGAGACAAAAGAGGGCATTGTTTCGAAAGAGAAAAAGAGTGACTGCAAAATTAAGTAATTGTAAAGATAACATCAAAAAAATATTAAATGATAAACTGCAAAGTATCGATGTCGTAATACAGGAACTAATCCAGAAGCACACAGAAAAAGAAGACGACGCTATAGAAGCGATAAAGGCTAACTCAAAGTACTTCTATAATTTCGCAAAAAGAAAGTCGAAAAACCATGCGACTATCGGACCTTTAAAAAATGAGAACAGTGTTTTATCTGATGATCTAACAGAAGTATCTGAAATATTAAGAACTCAGTACGAATCATCTTTCAGTATCCCAAAAACTGACAAATTGATATGCGATAGAAACGCGTTCTCTGAAGAAGAACCACAAGGGGAAAGTATAACGGATTTCGACTTTACGACCGATGATATTACACAAGCCACAGGGAAACTAAAAACACACTCAGCGGCAGGACCGAATAAATGGAATGCCACTCTGATCAAAAACTGCAAGAATGCAATCGCTGAGCTCCTATGCTGGATATGGAGACGATCACTAGACACGGGAGAAATACCGGGCATCCTGAAGAGCGCGAACATAGTCCCAATATATAAAGGAGGAGATCGATCCGAGGCCAAAAACTATAGGCCAGTGTCGCTTACATCCCATCTCACTAAAATATTTGAAAGAATAGTTAGACAGAAAATCTGACTCTTAGGAAACTCAGGAAAAATTCAATGATGACCAACACGGGTTTCGGTCAGGCAGATCATGCCTATCACAACTAATGGAACACTACAACAACATTATTGATACACTTGAAAGTAATGAAAACTATGATGTACTATACACAGACTTTGCTAAAGCGTTCGACAAGTGTGACCATGCAATCACAATACATAAACTGAAATTTATGGGAATAACAGGAAAAGTAGGGAAATGGATATATAATTTCCATAGTGAGCGGCGGCAAGTCGTTACAGTACAAGGAGTATCTTCATCAGAATCAGAGGTCCTCAGCTCAGCACCACAAGGAACAGTATTAGCTCCACTACTCTTCATAATCATGCTAACTGACATAGATGAGGACGTTACCAGAGACAGCACAGTAACATCCTTTGCGGATGACACAAAGATCAGCAGAAAAATAAGAAATCCAGAAGACATAGGCTCTCTACAAACCGACATAAACAGAATCTACAAGTGGACGGAAGACAACAATATGAAGTTTAACACCGAGCAATTTCAGCTATTACGGTACGGAAAAAGAGAACACCTAAAATCCGTGGAATATTATACCCCAAATGGATAGGAAATTCAGAGAAATTCTAAAGCAAAAGATTTAGGGGTTGTAATGACAGATGATGCGAAATTTGAAACAAAATACGATAGCAGTAAACAGAGCAAAGAGAATAACGGGTCAGATATTGAGAACCTTTAAACGAAGGGATAGGAATGTAATGATTCCTCTGCTGAAAACCCTGATAATACCCAAATTGGAATACTGCTTGGTCCTAACATCCCCATATAAAAAAGAAGACATTAGACAGCTAGAAGGGATCCAGAGAAGCTTCACAGCCAAAATCAATGGGTGCAAAGAACTAAATTACTGGGTAAGGTTACGCGAACTAGACCTATATTCACTGGAAAGGAGGAGAGAGTTACACCATTATTTACACTTGGAAAATAATGGAGAAACTAGTCCCTAATCTTACTCTGAACCCTATAACTCCCCAAACAATGGTAGACTGTGTCGTATTCCCAAATTGAAGGCGAGACAGGGAACATCCTTAACCCTGAAAGAAAATAGTTTTGTAGTGAGAGGACCAAAACTGTTTAATCAGTTGCCCAAAGACCTAAGAAACACGAAGGGAGTTGCTGTGGAAATCTTCAAAAGAAGACGACGCCTGGCTCAGAACAATCCCCGATGAGCCGGGCGTACCTGGCTATGTGAAGTGGAGAGCACAAGAATCCAACTCTCTACTTCACCAGGCCAACTCGAGAGGAGGGGCGACAAGCTTGACCTTCGCGAAATGAGAAATCATCGCGCGAAACCTTTGTAATGTTGAAGGTAAGGTATATATATATATATATATATATATATATATATATATATATATGGGTCCTTACTTCGGAAAGATACGTTTCCTGAGATGGGCGTGAAATAGTGAATCGACAAGTATAGGGATTACTAAATTTCTTCTTAGAGTAGGCAATTTAGACCATTATTTAAGGTTTCTTTCTTTGTATAAAAACAAGATGCAAATAAGTAAAGAACCACATACCGGTAATATTGTGATAACTAGAGCCCGGATGTTTAAGCACTAAAACCCCTTAAAAAGGCAGGCAAATAGGCAAAATAAACATTTAAAATAGGCAGTAACCTCCCCCGAAAGGCATTTATAAATTTGCTTTCGAAAAATGTTTAATCGAAAATAATACCTTTATATACCATAATACATACTCGTATTACAACGCCCTTACTGAACAAAACAGCTGCCCTCCCACAGTCTGCATTAGCAGCTACCGCCGCTCGACCTTCCAGTTTCAAGTATACCACCAATATGAGGAATCCTCCTGCCTCAGAAGGAGCGAGTGCTAACGCTGCCTCTGCTCAGCCGATGTCTGCTCACTGGTGCTCAGCCTGCTGTTCATATCCACGGTCAAGAGCCCCTGACACCATCCATGCTGGCTTCCGCGTTGCCACAAGAACAGAAGCAGATGCTTGGAGAATGTGTTTTCCCTGTTATCAGAGACATCTACCCAGATCTGGCTGGGAAGATCACAGGAATGTTACTTTAATTCGATACCTCTGATCTCCTGCATATGCTGGAGGACGTTGCAGTACTGCAAGCTCATCAGGCGAAGCAGGCAATGGTTCCTAAAAAAGACGACGTCTAAGTCACATTCCGCGCTTTACGAGAAGAAACTTTCTCAGCTGTTGTTTATGTGACCCGTATTATCTATATTAAAAAAAATAGTAAAATTACATAAAAACGATAAAGAAAAGTAACATTTTTTAAGTTATGAAAATTTGTACTTTCAAGTTTTTTAAAGTCATCTTTGAAGAGGAAAGTCTTTTAAAAATTAACTTTTTTTTACCGAAAATGAAAAAAAGAAGTACCATTTAGACTGGGAATGTACTTTATATAATGGAACTCACGTGAATGAACCATCTTATGCAGGCAATAGTTATTAGATAAGCCACACTGGACAGTAAGTAATGCAAAAATTAGTTACGAGTAACAACAATGATTTCATTTCCAAAATTAATAAAGTTTAATATAGAATAATACCATTATAGACATATACAGTAAATATAGTTATACGTATTACAACGCCATTATAATGAACGAAACAATACGTATTGAAAATGTTACTTACACGATAATTACAACGATTTAAATTTTTTAAAAATGTTCAATATAAAATAATACTCTCATGCACGCTCAATTTCTTTTCTGTTTTATATATATATATAAAACCTTAGCCCCCCCCCCCCCCCCCCCGCCCATGGCCTAAACCAGTGTCGGAGAACAGGGGTAAATTACCCAAATGGGGTAAATTTAAAACTTTTGGGGGTAATGCGTGTGGTATGAGAGACACTTTGTGCTGATATTTTTTTCGTATATTTTTATTTTATTTTGTTACATAAATGTGGCGTTATTCTAAATTTTAGAATATTACGAATTCACGTCCTGATTACGTCCTCAAATATATTTTAGGGTAATACCCAAAAAAGTTCGCCGACCACTGGCCTAAACCATTAGAGGTACAGTAAAATTAAACATACCTCACAAAAGAGAATTTAATCCTGCATTTAATGAGAAACAATTAAAACTTGGTGTTCCTACCATTGGCTTCCAAGACAGCCTGAATTCGCTTTGGGTAGCTTGCCAAAAGTGACGTGAATAGATCTTGATCGTTACGCAAATTTGCTAAAACAGTTTCAATGTGTTGCGTCATTGTATCCTTCGAAAATCGATTTGCTGCAGGTTCTTGAAACAAGAGACATTTAACCTTGTCCTTTATAACTGATCCAATGTGTTCACAGACGTTGAGGTAAGGAGAATTTCCTGGCCATTCTTCATTTCCAAAGAAATCGATCTCATGGTTCCGCAACAACTGTTGAGTGGCTAATGCCTTAAAGCAGGGGGCCTTATCGTGCAGAAGTGTGACCTGATCGACATCCATAACATTGTTTGGGTTTCTTAGAAAAGGAATGACATGCTGGGATAGAATAATATCACGAAAATACTGTCAATCTCAACTCTGACCATTTGGCTCCAGCACCCACATGAGCTTCTTTGCATTGAACAAAACAAATACACCAACACAGTCTGGACTTTTTAATAATTCGCGATAATGTTCATTGTCATCGATTTCATCTGGTGTTGTGGTCCACACTCGATCATTTTGATAGTTAAGCCGACGTGTTACGTAAACAAAAATTTCATCGGAGACAGCTAAATGCATGGAATCATCCACATCCCAATCTTCAAGATAATGGGCAAACCACATTCTGTCATCGATGTTGAGTTGAGTTTTTCTTTGCTTTGGAAGTCCATGCCAAGGCTTTAAACCTTGCCTATGACGGTACAATCAAATGATCTCACCACTAACGATCTTTCCTCTCAACACTTCAATCTCTCTAGAAAGTTTAGCACAGCTGTTTTTCCGCTTGCGCGTACCGCTTTCAATGATGTCTTTGTTTCCTGAGAGAGTGGCAAATTTGGGCGCCCAGATTTGGTTGTATCCATTTCACATTCATCCAAAGTTTTATTCCAATTTCTTTTGACGAAGTCCTCACTTCTTCGCAACTTTTTGGCAACCCATGAACGTGTTATAAAGGTGGCTCCAGCATCACGAGCTTCCCGAAATGTTATTGCTCGTATGCGATCTATCACACGTTGCCTCTCCGAATCACCAATTAATTGAGAAGCCATTATATTATCACTTTATCAGCTAGAGTAATTTTAATACCTGCAATAAATAAAGAATTTTATATATTTCTACATATAATCACTAAAAACTATTTCGATATAAGTAAACATGTAAGCTGAAACATATAACAAACTGATAATTTAACGTAAAAAAAAATACATAATAAAGTTACAGTCACCAGACACTGACAACCTTTTTTAAACCTGAAGGGAATATGGGATAGGGAAGATGACAAGGTGATTGAGAGTATAAAGAATCATAAAGATCCATAATTTTCTAGAGACTAAGTAAAGAGGTCTTTGTTTATAAAAAGTAAAGCATCCAACTCGTGAAATGTTAATCCGTCAATATATATATATATATGCTGCAGCATTCATTCATTTCACGTGTTTAATTGTGAAATTCATCCCATATATATATATATATATACATATATATATATATATATATATATATATATATATATATATATATATATATATAATTTCTCTCAATCTGTCTTTCTGTCTGTAGACACAGGTGAGGAAGGTTGGGTTTCTTCTGTCATTTCGTTTCAAATAACGTATTCTTTTATTATAACGAAATAATATATATATATATATATATATATATATATATATATTATCGATGCATTCATAGTTTAAGTGGAAGTATGAAGCGTTAAACATCTTTTCACAGAGAGCACCATTCTGCCCATACGCCCATTTCAGGGTACGAACAGCTTGCAGCGGCATTACCAAGGAAATCGGCGGTTAAACTACTGACGAGGCTATCAAATCATTCAATAGTTGCTTGAAACGCGTTCTCAAAAAATCATAAGGACTTAATTCCGCTTTTCACGTACACTTCGCCTTCTCTTCCCTACCTTTACGGTCTTATTAGAACCCACAAACCTAGCAACCCTATGCGCCCTATTATTAGCTCTGTGGGTTCTATCACCTATAAACTCTCCAAATGGCTTGTCAAAGTCTTGTACTCCATTCTAGGAACTATCTCTGATTCATATGTAAAAAATTCCACGGACCTTATTGAAAAACTGAGTCATATACGCACTGAAACCAACGATAGATTGATCAGTTTCGACGTTTGTTCATTGTTTGTAAAAGTGCCAATTGACGATATGCTTGACTTCCTCTCCCGAGAATTACATAAGTATGGCCTGCCACTACCTCCACACATCGTTTTGGAACTCATTAAACTTTGCATCAAAGACTGTAAATTCACTTTCAATAGCGAATATTATCAACAGGTTTTTGGGATGGTCATGGGTAATCCCTTGTCGCCCCTCCTCTCCAATATTTATATGAAGTGTTTCGAAATCACTTACATTCCGAGAATCCTAGCGGTTGGCATCCCTTGGTTGCGGTACGTTGACAATATTTTATGTATCTGGCCCATGAAGCGTGACCTGGATGACTTTCTCCTTCAGTTAAATAATCAAGTCCCCTCCATTATGTTTACTTTAGAAGTGGAACAAAACAACTCAATCCCGTTTCTGGACGTGCGTGTACATAGGGAAAGCCCAGGTTTTACGTTTAGTATTTATCGGAAAAAACAAACAATTTGTCCTACGTACACTTTTATTCCAGAAATGACACCTCCATCAAGAAAGCCATATTTCCTTCAATGTTTTTCCGCGCTCTTAGGATTGCTGGTCTGCAATACATGGACACTGAATTAGAAAAAATCAACAGTATTGGAAGTGATTTGTGTTATCCACCTGCTTTTGTGGAAGCTTGTCATAACAAACGAACTTTCTATCATGTGAATAATAACCCTTGCACTTTGTCGAAGAATATTTTAGTACTTCCATTTTTCCCAGGCTTTTTAGGCATTGCTAATGTACTTAAACTTTTGAATATTAATGTAGTATTTTCATATGACAATATTGTGAAAAATATCAAAGTAAAAAATAGTCCTACCAATAATTCAGGCATTATCTATAAAATTGGTTGAAAACAATGTAATTCTTTTTACATTGGATAGACGGGAAAGGATTTGCAAACGCGTGTAAAACAGCATCAGTATTCCGTTAGAACGGGACAGTCGTCCAGTGCCCTTTTCGTCTATTCATCAGAGTTATCCCACTGCATTGATTGGAATAATGCTTCACTTTTGTTTCACTCAAACAACATTGTTAATAGAAACATTCTTGAGTCTGCCATTATCGAACTTGCAAATAATTTCAACATTAGCCAGGGCCTTTTTTCGCTTGATCCTGTTGTTTTGAATTCGTTCAGAATGGATTTAGACAAGAGGGGCAAAGTGCTAAAACTTTGGTAGCATTTCCTTATAAATTTGTATGCTCCTCCTACGATTTTTATTTATTTCAGTGTTCCTGAGGATATGCTTGAGCACTATTCTGTGTTTCCTTTTTCCTTCGTAGTTATTTTCAATTTATATATATATATATATATATATATATATATATATATATATATATATATATATATATATATATATATATATATATATATATACATACACACACACACACACATATATATATATACACACACACACACACTTTTTAAAAACACTATATCGTGTAAAATCAAATAAAATAATAAAATCCCCCAAAACCAATGCTTTTCGAGAGCGACTCCTCTCATCACTCAGGCGGCAGAAATTTAGAGACACTTCCTTTATTTGGATAACTTCAAATTATAATGCTCATTACATTGCTTTATATATCTCAGCTCACAAAATTTAATTAAAAATTCGTTTTACAGTTAACGACAGGAGATATTTTATACTATTAGACTAGGATAACATTTGAAGACCTCAGATTATGGACAGTTCAAAATCATCGAGACCCTAGTGTGGGTAAGGTTAGATTAGGGTAAGATAAGTTAGGACAAGTTGGTTTATGTCTGGTTAAATCAGTTGAAGTTATGTTGGACTAAGTTTGTGTATGTGTGTTGATAACTTTTTCTATCTTTAACTTAGGAATAAAATGTTAAATAATGAGTGAAAAACAGCTTTTAGCTAAAGAACATTTCTTTTGAGAATACGTTATTATTATTATTATTATTTTTATTATTATTATTATTATTATTACTATTATTACTATTTTTTAATTTATTTTTTTTTAATTAATTTTACATGAAATATTAAAAAGATTTTTCCTGACAGAAAATTAAAAGTTAAAAAGAAATTTTTTTATTACAATTGTTTGCAAAAGTATTTAATTCATAATTTTTATTTTTTTTATACGTATGTTGAAATAATGAATAGAGAAATTGAGATAAATATAAAAAAAGATCTTGAAATAAATGAAAATGGGATTAATGAAAATTACAAACTGAAAAAAAAAAAAAAAATTGCACATCGCGCAACTGAGAATTATTTTATTGAAAATTGTTATGCTTTCGTTTGGAAAATGATGTATTTTTAAAAATATCCGAACCACGAATTATTGGGAGATGTCTGTGTAAGTGTAAAGTTTCGTAGGACACTCCAACTGGTGCTTAGTTCATTTTCTTCACTGCATATAAGATCACCGATAATATTCATATGTTCTCCCGTGCGAATAGAGCGTGATTGGTTACCTGCAGACTTTAGCTTTGCCAACAAGTATTTTACAGTGCTTTCTTCTGCCGTGGTTAGGATAATCATTGATAATTTAGCTAATGGAGTAACTTTTCGTGCAGGGTTTTGATTAACATTTACTCTAAAACCTTGTAATATCTGGTTATAAAACAATGAACAACAGAATGGAATGTGGCACTATCACACTAAGAATAAGCTCAGGCTTCCAGGATACTTCTTGAGTGACTTAAGTAATTTTGTTGCGTGTAAACAGACCTTTTTCCTTTAACATCATGGATGTACTTTTGCAGTTAATGTCTTTTGAAACGAAGCGAATTAAAGTGTAACATTGAAAATGGAAGGTGGCTAAAATTAGGCCTAACTTGGTCATATTAACCAATTTCATCCTGTTTATGATATTTGAACCAGATTTTCAAGATATTGCTAAGTTTCTGACTCGACAAAAAAGTTGATAATGATTGAAATTAGTTGACTTTAAAATAATTCACTGAACCATCTTTCATTCTTTTAAAGGTTGGTTGAAAACGACACCAATAAAATTATTTTAAATTGATCGAATTAAGCATCTTTCATTTTCAGTAAATAAATATTCTGAAAAAACTGTATGGAATGAATTAAATGTAGAAAAAAAAAGAAATGTAATTTTCTTTATATAGATTTAAAATTTGGAAATAACGAGAGACATCCATTTATGTCAAAGTAAATATTTTCTTATTTGTAATAAGTTTAAAGGTTATATAATTGAATACTTGTATAGTTAATAGTTATACCCAATGAAAGGTATAATCTTATTGCCATTTGTAGACTAGTGATAATAATATGAGTATTATACGATGAAAATGTTTCAACGAAAATCTTTTGATATTTGCGTTCAGAAATTGATTTGCTAAAAATTTTCAAACGACTATATTTGGCGGTTGTTACAGTATCGGTCCACAAGACTTTCTCCACAAAAATGTATAATATATATATACAGGGTGTCCCAAAAAAATGTACTCACACTTTGAATGACAATAAATGCAGTGTTTATTGACATAGATACAAGTCTAATAGGTTAAATTAAAGAACATTACATTAAATTAAAGAAAATTAAATGAAATTAAAGAAAAGTTTAGTCTTTTCCCCCTAGTCTAGTCTACTCATTCCTGTGTGTTCGCAAATGTTCAAACTGATGACCACCATTTTCCAGACACAGCTGATAACGCGGACCAATGGATTCGATAACATTACGAATCATTTCATTTGGAATTGCGAGACATTGTCTTTCAATTTCCTCTTTCAACTCATCGACTGTCGCAGGTTTTGCGGCGTAAACCTTATCTTTCACATATCCCCATAAAAAAAAGTCCATTGGTGTGAGGTCTGGTGAGCGTGCAGGGAATTCAACGCAACCTCTGCGCCCAATCCATGTGTTCGGATGAGTTGCATCGAGATAGGCCCTTACATCACGATGGTAGTGGGGAGGTGCTCCATCTTGCTGGAAGTAACTCTCTTCGTCACCAAACATCTCTTCAATGCATGGACCGACGGATTCCTGCAGTAAGTTTAGGTAAACGGCACCAGTGACAGTTTGGTCAAAAAAGAATGGTCCTACGATGCCCAATGCTGATATCCCACACCACACTGTAACCCCTGGTAAGTTCAAATGTTGTTCCAAAGTAACATGCGGATTTTGAGGAGCCCAGTAGGTGCAATTATGTCGATTAATTGAGCCATTTAACTTAAAGGAGGCCTCATCGCTCCAGACAATTTTGTCTGGAAACGCTGTATCTTCCGCGCTTTTGTCCAGGTACCATTCACAAAATCAAACTCTCCGGTCAGGATCATCTTCATTGAGAGCGTGGATTAATGTTGGAATGTAACTTTTCCAATGGACTCGTTTCAAAATGCGATGGACGCTCGATTTTGGGATTCCTATCTCACGAGCCGATTGTCGTATGGATTTCTTTGGGGATCGGAGGGGGGTTTCCAGCAGTTGTTCTTCTCTTGCGGGGCTGGTGGATGTCCGTGGTCTTCCAGAACGTTGCTTGTGGACGTCCTGAACAGTTCCATCTGCTTCAAACTTATCTCTGATACGAGCAATGGTGCGTCGCGTTGGTGGATCTCTGTGAAACTGTCTTCTAAATTGTCTTTGCACTTCCGTGACGTTTTCGTACTTCCAGTAGCTCTTTATGACAAATTTTCTTTCTTCAAAAGTTAGTCGTACGTCTGCCATTATATTCACGTTAGTATGGCCTGAAACAAATAAAATTATATGAGTAAAGGGCTGTCTAAGAGTGAGTACATTTTTTTGGGACACCCTGTTATATATTATGCATACCCATAAGGAAAAATGAAAAGTAATTTCAGGGTTTTCCGTATATTCAACAGTACACCTCATCTGGAAAGTGTAATGTTGAACATACGAAAGACCTTGGATTCGCTTGTCAATTTTCCTTGTGTGCATGTATTATTTATTTATTTAAAATGTTTTTACTGAGAAATTCACTCCATATAACCTCGTTAACCTCGTTTAAGTTCCCTGTGTTGGTCTCTCTTCACACGAAGGTCAAGCGGTGGCCCCGCCTCAAGGCCTGGCTTGGTGAAGGAGCGAGTTGCTCTCTTGTACTCTCCACCGCACATAGCGAGGTACACCCAGCTCATCTGGTACCGTCCTGAGCCAGGCATCTAGTCTTCTCTTGAAAACTTCACCTTTGACCGTTGTAACGTTTCTGACGTCCTTTGGAAGCTGATTAAAAAATCATGGCCCCTGACAACCAAGCTATTTTCCTTCAATGTTGAGGCGGTCCCTTGTTGGACCTTTAATTTGGGAACACTAAACATTCTGCCTTTCCTATTTTCCAGCGTTGTTTGGATGGTAATTGGGTTTAGTTTGAGGTTTGGTACCAGTTTTTCTATCATTTTCCATATGTACGAGTAGATTATGATATACCCCTCTCTTCTTCTTTCCAGAGAGTGCAGATTTAGTTTACGTAGTCTTTCCCAGTAGTTGAGTTTTTTGAAGGCATCAGTCTTGGCTGTGAAATGTCTCTGCGTTTCTTCTAGTTTATTAATTTCTTCCTTTTTATATGGGGACGTCCAAACTGTGTAGTATTCAGGTTTTGGTATGATCAGTGTTCTCAGCAGGAGAATCATTACTGTCTTATCCCCCCTTCTGAACGTTCTTAGTACCTGTCCCGCGACTCATTTTGCTTTGTTTATTGCTATCTGATTTTGTGTCTCGAATTTGGCATCATCGGTCATTATTACCCCCGAGACGACCGCTTTCGTGCTTCTCTGAATTTCCCGTCTATCTGGAGTATAATATGCAGTCTGTTTAAGTTCCTCATTTCTACCATATCTCAAGAGCTGAAATTTCTCGGTGTTAAATGTCATATTGTTGTCTTCTGACCATTTGTATATTTTGTTCGTGTCCCTCTGCAAGGCCGCCACTTCATTTGCATCGCTGATTTTTCTGCTGATCTTTGTATCGTCCACAAAGGATGTTACTATACTGTTGCTGTTTACTTCACTGTCTCTGTCTGTTAGCATGATAATGCAGAGGAGTGGGGCCAGTACTGTACCTTGTGGTACTGAGCTGCGTACTTCTGATTCTGATGATAATATACCTTGAATTTTGACGACCTGTAGACGTTCTTTGAGGAAGTTGTAGGCCCATTTTCTCACTTTGCCTGTTATTCCCATATGTCTAATTTTATGTGCTATTATACCATGATCGCATTTGTCGAAAGCTTTAGCAAAATCCATGTATATGACATCGGAGTTTTCATTGCCTTCAAGTGCATCTAGGATATTGTTATAGTGCTCTATAAGTTGTGATAGGCATGATCTTCATGATCGGAATCCGTGTTGATTTTCGTTGAATCTTTCGTGTCTCCAAGAAATCACAGATTTTCTCTCTGATTATTGTTTCAAATATTTTGGCGAGGTGGGACGTCAATGACACTGGTCTATAGTTCTTTGCTTGAGATCTATCCCCCCCTTTATATATAGGGACAATGTTCGCTCTTTTCAAGATGCTCGGTATTTCCCCAGTCTCTAGGGATCTTCTCCATATCCAGTATAATGGTGTAGCTATTTCATTTCTACAGATTTTAATTAATAGTGCGTTCCATTTGTCCGGACCTGCAGCTGAATGTGATTTGATTTGGCCATAGCTCTCGCTGCATCTTCTGGGGTAAAATCAAAGTCTGTTATACAGTTTCCTTGCAATTTATCTTCGAATATATATATATATATATATATATATATATATATATATATTATATATATATATAATATATATATATATGGGGGTAGAGAGAGAGAGAGAGAGAGAGAGAGAGACCTTAAGTTCACAGCCGTTTATATCATACGAGTATACTTTCTTTCAAAGTATAGAGGATATTTTCAGTCCGTCACGTAATAACGTCGTGTGTTTGTCTCGTATGAAAAACAATGGATTTCCGGAGTAAAATTCAAGATATATTTCTAATAAAATCATCGTATATGAAGAGGAAAGTGTCACGTCTAGAGAAAGATATTGACAAACTTTTTACATTATTTACAAATATAAAAGCAAACTTTCTGTTCGGAAAGATAATCGCAAAAATTGAGCGAGTCATTATGCCCAGAAAACTTCATTTTATATATACAGTATATATATATATATATATAAAATGTTGGGCGATTTTGAAGCGAGCTGTGAAAACGATTCCCAACCTGAAGGGTCTTGGCTGGAATCCGAATTATTATTATTATTATTATTATTATTATATAAATGTAAACCTTTCGCTGGGCGAAAAATTAAAATTAAAATTAAGACCAGTTCCTAAAAACTTATATATATATATATATATATATATATATAACCTTGGTTAACATTGGTTAACCCATATATATATATATATATATATATATATGAATGAGGTCGTAAACGCCTCACTGTGAACCTACAGTATATCTGGGACTGAGAACCTTTTACAGCTTGAGAGCCCCATTAAGTTATATAAAAGCAAAATGACTCAATAGCCACAGGTATAAACACAGTTTTTTTTTTATTGTTTTACAATTATAATGTAATAAACACACTTATATAAGGAACTTGTCTCCCTGGTGTTATTATTAATAATAAAAAACAAAAATACTACTGATAATAAAGGTGATGACATTATATTAGCAATATTATTAATATCTGAAACAAGCATAGTGTAGTGCAGAGATTCCCAAAGTGGTCTGTAGGAAGCTTCCAGGGGGTCTCTAAGCTTTTGGAAAAATAGTAACATTAACTATATTAAAATAAATTTCCATTTCGCACTAGACATTCGGTAAGTGTTTATTAAACTGGTTTAATGAGCGTAGAATGTTTAATTTGACATTAATTTAAAAGCTATCTATGTTTATGAAATATACTATAGTTTGTAACTGAATTCATAATTTTTTTTGTGGGGGGTCTATGTCCGTACGGAATTAATATTTAGGGGTCCTTGGTGGTAAAAGTTTGGGAACCCCTAGTGTAGTGTATGATTTATAAGTGTTTTATTTCATATTTTTTAGACTAACACGAACGTAGATGTAGCTCGTAGCGTAAACTAACCCACTTTTTGTTTAACTGTACCTACTTTTTTTTTTTTTTTTTGCGCATGGCTGTAACTCTCTTTACTTGCATGTTTGTAGTTTGCATGGTATGACAGTGAGTTAAGACTGTGTTTGCATGGTTTGTAAGCGTTCTTATTTTACTTCTTTTCATCTTTCACCCCTCTCCTATTTTCTCCGACTATTTTTCTGACTTGTCGGCAGTGGCCGGCGGATGATGATGGTGAGACTTTTTTCCTCTTTTTCTGAATGAATGTTAACCCACGAATGATAGGTGTTGCTCCTTACTTAACCCCTTATTCTCTTCTCTTCTCTTAACCCCCTACTCTTTCTTTTCTCTCGGGCTAGCCTTAGAGTGGATCTTAGGGTCTTTGTTAGCCTTAGCTTCTGTAGATCTGTAGATCATCATCATATATCTATCTTTAATAGATATATCGAGCTTAGACGTCAGGTTAAAAGATCAGTTAGGAATGCTAAGCGTAATTTAGGGATTAGGGATACTTATAGCTGCGGATAGTAAACATAATCCAAAAACGTTTTTTGAATACGTCAATAATCGTAAGCCGATAAAATTTTGATAACATAGGCCCTCTAGTGGATGTTAACGGCGCTTTGGCTTCTGACGCTCAGGTGATGGCGAGTATTTTCAATAACTTTTTTGCGACAATTTTTACCGTAGAAGACGTAAATAATGTCCCCGACGTGGACGATATCGTTCCATTTAGTAGAGAGACTATTTTGGATGAAATAACTGTTTACGAGGGTGAGATTGCACATTATATTCATAGGCTAAAAGTTAGCAAGGCTCCAGGCCCTGACGCTTTTTATCACAGATATTTGAAAGATTTGAAAGACGTTATCGTAGGCCCCTTAACGAAGATTTTTAATCAATCACTCGAAACGGGGATTATTCCTGAAGACTTCAAATTAGCTAACGTCACGCCTATTTTTAAAAAAGGCGACCGCACGGTAGCTAGCAATTATAGGCCCATTAGCTTAACGTCAATTGTCGGTAAACTTTTGGAATCCGTAGTTAGGGATCGTATCATCGATCACTTAAAAAGTAGGGATTTGATTAATAGTAGTCAGCATTGGTTTCGACGCCATAGATCTTGTTTAACTAATTTGTTAGAATTTTATAACGAAACAGTGCGCGAATACGATAGGCATAGAGCGGCTGACGTTATTTATTTAGATTTTAAAAAAGGCGTTCGATACAGTTCCGCATAGAAGATTAATTGCGAAGGTTAAAGCGCACGGTATACACGGTCAGGTAGCTAACTGGTTAGAAGAATGGCTTCGTGCTAGGAAACAGAGGGTCGTTGTTAATGGTAGTGAATCTGGGTGGTTGGATGTAGGTAGCGGTGTCCCACAGGGTTCAGTGTTAGGCCCATTGCTATTCGTAATTTACATTAACGACATAGATGTAGGATTGACTAGTAACGTGTCAAAATTCGCGAACGATACTAAAATAGGCGGTAAGGTTATTAACGAGGACGATAGAAATAGGCTCCAGGACGATGTGAATAGGATTATGGAGTGGACGGATAAGTGGCAGATGCAATTTAACGTAGACAAATGTAAAGTTTTGCATATAGGTTCTCGTAACAATAATTACACGTACACGATGGATGATAGAGAGTTAGCGAGCGTTGACGAGGAAGTAGATTTAGGCGTACGCGTATCTAAGGATTTAAAAGTTAGGAACCAGTGCCTGGAGTCTTGCACAAAAGCTAATAAGATGTTAGGCTTCATAGCGCATAATTTCGAATTTAAATCGAAGGATATTATATTGCCCCTTTACAAGTCCCTAGTCAGGCCTCATTTAGAATATGCCGTTCAGTTTTGGTGCCCCTATTTGCGTGAGGATATTGATAGGTTAGAAAGGGTTTAGCGTCTTGCCACGAAACTAATTCCGTCATTACTCAACAAGCCTCATGAAGATAGAATTAAAGTGTTAGACTTGCATTCACTCGAAACTAGGAGATTAAGGTGGGAGCTTATTGAAGTTTTCAAAATCGTTAATAACATCGATAACGTAAATTTTGACAAACTGTTCACTTTCGATAATAGCAATACTCGTAATAACGGATTTAAGTTGCGTGGCAGACGTTTCATTACTAATATCGCTAAAAATTTCTTTACGTTTAAAGAAATTGATAAATGGAATAATCCTCCCGCGCCCGTCGTGAACTCTACCAGCGTTAATGTGTTTAAAAACCGTCTAGATAGGCATTTTAAAAATATCAACGTTGTTTAAAATAAAAAACAATTGGCAACAGGAGCTCTGGGGGTGGTGATCGGCGATTAGTCTGTTGACGTCTAATACTAGTTTGTGACATGCCAGCGTATGATATGCCAGCAAAAAAATAAAAAATATTAGACTAACACGAACTTAGTCGTAGCTTGCTGAGTAAATTAACCTACTTTTTGTTATTCTTTTCACTTTTTTTCCTTCTTTTCTCCTTATTTGCATGTCTGTAACTCTCTTTATTGCATGTCTGTAGTTTGTTTGGTATGATAGTGTTTGAGTTAAGAATGTGTTGCATGGTTTGTAATGCGTTCTTATTTTACTTCTTTTCATCTTTCACCCCTTTCCGGCAGAGTGGGCTCTACCTCCCTATGGAGTAGAGGACCGTTCTGCAATCTTTCCTATTCTCTCCGACTATTTTTCTGACTTGTCGGCAGTGGCCGGCGGATGATGATGGTGAGTCTTTTTTCTCTTTTTCTGAACGAATGTTAACCCACGAGTGATAGGTGTTGCTACTTACTTAACCTCTAATTCTCTTCTCTTAACCCCCTACTCTTTCCTTTCTCTCGGGCTAACCTTAGAGTGGATCTTAGGGTCTTTGTTAGCCATAGCTTCTGTAGATCTGTAGATCATCATCATCATTACTACTATAATTCACCGAAACTGTGTCTGTCTGTCTGTCTATCCGTCTGTCCGCCGAAAAAACTTTTACGTTTCTGAACCGATTTCGACCAAACTTCATATGGTGGATGGGGGTGATGAGTAATGAACGAAAATATGTGTGACCAGCCCCCCCCCCCCCATCAATTACTGGGCCCGAAGGCCCCAGCACCGCGATAAAACTATAGAAAAGAACGCAGCCATGAAAGTCTTGAGCTTCACATTGTGTCAAAATCTGTGAAGCTTATTAAGATTATCATGATATGTCGTTTTATTGACCAAATAATTGAACCTCCAGTAATTGGGGGGGCCGCAGGTTCCCCAATTACTGTCGGTTCAATTATTTGGTCAATAAAACTATAGAATAGAACGCAGTCATGAAAATCTTGAGCTTCACATTGCCCCCTGCAATAATAATAATCATAAAAAAGAAAATTTGTTGCTACAGTTTTCAAAGACCCCAGCACCGCGGTCTAGTGGGTATGCTTGTAAAGGATTATAATTCTACGCATCGGCATATTTACCTAAAAAAAAAACGTCTGTAAGGCAGGCGGGTATGCTAGTCATCATAATTCATCGCATGTACGTTTATCCGTCTGTCCGTCTCCTTTTCAGGTCCAAACGGCTGGACCGATTTTTATGAAACTTGGTGACAACACCCCTGAGATTCCTACTCTAGAGTGATTTTAGCAACATTTTTCAGATCGGTTGTCCCCCCAAAACTTTATCCCAATTGATACCCCGAAAAAAATTATATGCTTAAGCACGAAGCACTTAAATTTCAAGATTTTGGCCCATTGGTGTTGAGATGTGAAACTCAAAATTTTGATGGTTGCTTTCTTTCGTGAATTTGTTGATTGCTGGCTATTCTGGTTATTATTAGAAAATATAAAATTTTATAGACGCGTGGACTGGTGGCCTTCCCTATCATTAAAACCTACAAGTAAACCAAGTCTCAACACGATTCTACAGAGTTTCATACACTTTCGTGGAATGAAGACAATCAAGTTGGTGAATAAATTTACAAAAGAATCTAGCCATCGAAATTTTTAGTTACACATCGGGATCACCTGAAGATCAGAGCCCCCAGCCTTCTTTAGTTAGCCTTATAAGGATAACTAAAGAAAATATCACGACCTAACCTAACCAATCGTTAGGTCAACTGTACGCCCTTGACGATTGGTTAGGTTAGGTCGTGATATTTTCGTTAGTTAGCCTTATAAAGCTAACTAAAGAAGGCTGGGGACTAGGGTGTGTCAATTTTAGTAAAGTCAACAATTAAAAAACTACTAATGCTCAAATGATGTCATATTATCTAGCAAACTTAGAAATATCTTTAGTGTTGTTTAAAAAAGTCATTTACCTACTTATATTTGATCACAAAGGTTTGAAATATAACCTAAATATGACTGATTGATATGTGTGGTCAACTTTGGTTATTTTTGGTGTGCAGTATGGTTTCTAAGTTTCACATAGTCACAAATGCTGAAGTTGTGTTTGTGAATGCATGTGTTTTCCCTCCTTTTTGACAATTTTGATTACTTCATAATCTAAATATTGTGTAATTCCAATTATTCGAAATGTTATGTGTAACCCAAACTTTCTGTATATTTTGATATGATAGATATACGAAATTGTCATTACTTTGAATAATTAAGTCTTGTACCTATAACAACACAACCTTTTATCTGAGCTTATAGGAAGATATTAAGAATTTCAATTAACTTAATTTTATGTAATCATAATCAGTAGGCCTATCCAAATTTCAATGACATTTCTTTTGTTCACAGGTCCACAGGATGAGTCAGAAAGAAATCAGAACTCGAAGCAAATCAAGTTGTCACCTAAGTCATTTGGTGGGGACTGGGAGGGAACTTCCCCCTGCTGAGCTGCCCACAGCCAGAGATCTGCTGAGGTATGGTTTGTTGAGGAGAGAGACGAGTGAGGAAGACAGGAGGAATTACCCAGTTAATGACCTGATTAACAACGGCATTGTTCCATGGCTACTGGCTCAGTGGAGAAAGGCCAACGCTCTATTCACAGGACCTGTAATCAACACCTGAGGTCAGGATCAGGGCTAAAGTGAAGGCACTGTGGAATGAGGCAGTGAAGGTGTCCATTGGTAATGTGAAGCTAGAGGTCAAAGATAGGTTCATGATGAAACTGGACACATTGGTGGACATCCTGACCTGTCACTGTGTGATCAGGAGCTGCAGTGAGCTTGGGTGCAACCCTGTCTGCAACAGTAAGGTTCACATTGACTGCAAATGCAGGAGCGAGCAGAAGATACCATTGCAGGAGCTTGCCTTCATTAAAGGTCAGAGAGAAAAGGTGGGCAGTGTGGGGGCACACCAGATGGGTCTAGCTGATCACCCTGAGACCAGGAGACAGGAAGCAGTGCTGCAGAGACAGGAGCAGAGAAGGAAGGCAGAGGAGTCAGCCAAGAAAGAAGAGGTGTTGAGGGAGGAGTCACTGCTGGAGATGGAGTTGGAGGAGACTGGAGATATACTGGAGGAGGCAGGGAGGAGAGAGGAGGACGAAGACTTCATACCAGAGGCTAGGACAACTTCTTCCTTGCCTGTGGCTAAGAAGAAGAAATACAACACTGAAGACATCACCAACATAGCTCTGGCTAGCTTGAGACATCACACTGGGCTCAGAGAGAGTGCAGAGATTGCCACTGCTGCCTGGATTGATGCTGGTCTTATCACAGAGTTTGACACAGCACTGGTGATTGACCACAACAAGGTGAGGAGGGCTCAGGAGAGACTGACTAAGGAGCTGGCCAAGAAGTTTGATGAAGAGATTAGGGAAAATGGCATCACCTGTATCTTCTTTGATGGGAAAAGAGATGACACCAAAGTGATGATAGAAGCTGAGAGCAGTGACAGGCAGTTTCCTGGCCTCATTAAGGAAGAACACTACACAGTGTGCAATGAACCAGGTGGGAAATATGCTGAGGTCATTGCTGATCATCTGGTGAACTGGCTAAGAGAGAGAGGAGTAGACCAGACCCTTTTGGCCATAGGAGGTGACAGTACTAATGTGAATACTGGCTGGGAGGGAGGAGTAATGCATTATGTGGAGGCCAAGCTTAGCAAGAAGTTGGTGTGGATTGTTTGTGACTTGCACACTGGGAAGCTGAGTCTCAGACACCTGGTGCCTGGACTGGATGGCAAGACATTGAGCAACAACAAGTGGTCTGGGGCCCTAGGGAAGATGTTAGACACTGCCACTGAGCTGGAGATCAACCCAAACTTCACGAGGATCACTGTTGGTCCTCCTCTACCCCATCTCAGTCAGGAGGTAGTCAAGAAACTCAGCACAGACCAATCATATGGCTACAGAATCATCACTGCCATCAGATCGGGAGAGGTACCTTAGAGTCTAGCTCTCCTGGAGATTGGGCCAGTCTGTCACAGTAGGTGGGTCATCACGGCTCTAAGGTTCTGCAGATTGTGGATTTCAAAACATGGGCTGAAGGGTAGGAACCTGAAGAATCTGAGGATAATTGTGGAATTCATAGTGGGAGTCTACATGCCAAGCTGGTTCAACATCAAGTTGAATCACAGCTGGGTGGAGGGTCCCAGGCATGTACTGGAGCTGCTCAGAAGTCAGAAGAAGGTGATAGGAATAGTGATGCCTACAGTGAAGAGATCAGTCTGGTATGCACACTCTGAGGCTGTGCTCCAGGCCATGCTGTGCAGTGAGGTGGAGGGAGAGAGGAGGGAGGCAGTGAAGAGGATACTGGAAATCAGAGGTGAAGGAGATGAGGACACACAGGTAGGAGACTGCAGTGTCAGACCCAGGAAGACTCCTGACATCAACCCAGATGCCACCAAACTCTCAGAGCTTATTGACTGGAACTCTGGCGTGAATGAGCCTCCTCTGACCTGCTCCCTTACCACTGCTGCAATCAAGGAGTTTCTGGATAGACCAATGGAAGTTCCTGCATGGCCCTCACACACACACACACACACAGTCTACAGAAGCTAATGCTAACAAAGACCCTAAGATCCACTCTAAGGTTAGCCCGAGAGAAAGGAAAGAGTAGGGGGTTAAGAGAAGAGAAGAGAATAAGGGGTTAAGTAAGAAGGAACACCTATCACTCGCGGGTTAACATTCATTCAGGAAAAAAGAAAAAGACTCATCATCATCATCCGCCGGCCACTGCCGACAAGTCAGAAAAATAGTCAGAGAGAAATGAGAATAGGAGAGGGGTGAAAGATGAAAAGAAGTAAAATAAGAACGCTTACAAACCATGCAAACAAAGTCTTAACTCACTGTCATACCATGCAAACTACAAACATGCAAGAAAGAGAGTTACAGACATGCAAAGTAAGGAGGGGATAAGAAAAAAAAAAAGTAGGTAAAGTTAAACAAAAAGTGGGTTAGTTTACGCTACGAGCTACATCTACGTTCGTGTTAGTCTAATTTTTTTTTTTTAATAATTTCATTGCTGGCATCACACGCAGGCATGTCACAAGCTGGCATTTATCGTCAACAGACTCATCCTCGAGCACCACCACCAGAGCTCCAGTTGCTAACTTTGTTTTTTTATTTTAAACAACGTTAATATTTTTAAAATGTCTGTCAAGACGGTTCTTAAACATATTAACGCTGGTAGAATGAACGACTGACGCGGGAAGATTATTCCATTTATCAATTACTTTAAACGTAAAGAAGTTTTTAGCGATATTAGTAATGAAACGTCTGCCACGCAACTTAAATCCGTTATTACGAGTATTACTATTATCGAAAGTGAACAATTTGTCAAAATTTACGTTATCGATGTTATTAACGATTTTGAAAACTTCAATAAGCTCCCCCTTAATCTCTTAGTTTCGAGTGAATACAGGTCTAACTCTTTAATCCTATCTTCATAAGGCTTGTTGCGCAATGACGGAATTAGTTTCGTGGCACGACGTTGAACCCTTTCTAACCTATCAATATCCTCACGCAAGTATGGGCACCAAAACTGAACTGCATATTCTAAATGAGGCCTAACTAGGGACTTGTAAAGGGGCAATATAATATCCTTCGATTTAAGTTCGAAATTACGCGCTATGAAGCCTAACATCCTATTAGCTTTTGCGCAAGACTCCAGGCACTGGTTCCTAACCTTTAAATCCTTAGATACGCGTACGCCTAAATCTACTTCCTCGTCAACGCTCGCTAACTCTCTATCATCCATCGTGTACGTGTAATTATTGTTACGAGAACCTATATGCAAAACTTTACATTTGTCTACGTTAAATTGCATCTGCCACTTATCTGTCCACTCCATAATCCTATTTACATCGTCTTGGAGCCTATTACTATCGTCCTCGTTAACAACCTTACCGCCTATTTTAGTATCGTCCGCGAATTTTGACACGTTACTAGTCAATCCTACATCTATGTCGTTAATGTAAATTACGAATAGCAATGGGCCTAACACTGAACCCTGTGGGACACCGCTACCTACATCTAACCACCCCGATTCACTGCCATTAACTACCACCCTCTGTCTCCTAGCACGAAGCCATTCTTCTAACCAGTTAGCTACCTGACCGCGTATACCGTGCGCTTTGACCTTCGCAATTAGTCTCCTATGCGGAACTATATCGAACGCCTTTTTAAAATCTAAATAAATAACGTCAGCTGCTCTATGCCTATCGTATTCGCGCACTATTTCGTTATAAAATTCTAACAAATTAGTTAAACAAGACCTATGGCGTCGAAACCCATGCTGACTACTATTAATCAAATCTCTACTTTCTAAGTGATCGATGATACGATCCCTAACTACGGATTCCAAAAGTTTACCGACAATTGACGTTAAACTAATGGGCCTATAATTGCTAGCTACTGCGCGGTCGCCTTTTTTAAAAATAGCGTGACGTTAGCTAATTTGACGTCTTCAGGAATAATCCCCGTTTCGAGTGACTGATTAAAAATCTTCATTAAGGGGCCTACGATAACGTCTTTCAAATCTTTCAAATGTCTGGGATAAAAAGCGTCAGGGCCTGGAGCCTTGCTAACTTTTAGCGTATCGATATAATGCGCAATCTCACCCTCGTAAACAGTTATTTCATCCAAAATAGTCTCGCTACTAAATGGAACGATATCATCCACGTCGGGGACATTATTTACGTCTTCTACGGTAAAAACTGTCGCAAAAAAGTTATTGAAAATACCCGCCATCGCCTGAGCGTCAGAAGCCAAAGCGCCATTAACATCCACTAGAGGGCCTATGTTATCTTTTACCGGCTTACGATTATTAACGTATTCAAAAAACTTTTTTGGATTATGTTTACTATCTGCAGCTATAAGTATCTCTAAATTCTTGGCATTCCTAACTGATCTTTTAACCTGACGTCTAAGCTCGATATATCTATTAAAGTTAGCTGCCGTGCCATTGCGCTTATTATGTCTATACGCTCTATTACGCTCGTTTATGAACTCGCCTATTTTCCTAGTCCACCACTTCGGCCTACCATGATTTCTAGCGCGCTTGGGCCTACGAGGAATAAACTCCCTTTCAATATTCCTAAAATTTTCTTTAAACGCCACCCAACGCAAATTTGTGTCATTACCCATAAATAAGTTATCCCAGTCCACTACTCTCATCCTATCCGCAAAACTTTCAAAATTAGCCCTACGAAAATCAGGGACTTCTATTACGTTACTATCCTGGGTGTTTTTTATCGCTAACTTAAACCTAAGAATTTGATGATCACTACATCCTAAACTCTCGCCTACTTCTAAACCTTCGACTATATTCTCGCCGTTCGTCATCACCAAATCTAAAATATTATCGCCGCGCGTTGGTTCGGTAACTATCTGTCGTAAAATGTTATCGTCCATAAACTCAACCAATCTCAAACCCTCCTCATTACCAGTAAAATTCTCGTAATTAACATTAGGGCAGTTAAAGTCTCCGACAATTATACTATTCCGATTGTCAATAAAATTACCAAGAAGTGAGTAAAATCTAGTATCTGTATCGAGGGGTTGAACGGGAGGTCTATAAACAACAACAAAATTAAAACTAATACTACGCGCCCTAACTTCAACACATATCGCATTAATTGCTGTCAGAAAATCTAACTTAACCTCGATAGCCCTAAGGGAATTACGAATGTACAGCAAAACGCCTCCACCAAACCTATGTAACCTATCATTAGTAGAGAGTTTAAAACCCGGTATATCAAGTTTCCCCAACAAGTCCCGAGTCACGGTATTTAACCAAGTTTCAGTGATAGCAACTATATCATAGTTGCCGGAATAAATTATCGCCTTAAATTAATTTAATTTATTTCTAATACTACACGCGTTACAATGAAAGACGTTTAAGTTATTTTTTACCACGGGCCCGCGTTTTAAACTATTTATCACGTCGGGCCCGCGTTCCCGGGACCCACAACGTTTAAAGGCGGCTTCGACCTATACAGCTTTCGCACGTTTTCGTCTATTAACCTACATAGCCTAGCATTGCCTATTTCATTAAAATGCACCCCCATCTTTTATAAAAAGGCTAGGATTACTGAATTCGGACCACAGCTTTACGAAGGGTACATTTTCCTCAGCACAAATCTCTTCTAATTTATTATTCAAAAATATTGTTTTTGACGTAATCTTAAGACCCAACTTGTGCTTAGGAGTAATACCTAGAACTAAAGACCTATCTGACCTCGCCTTCAGGGACCTAATTAACCCCCTATAACTCTCGTATACGAGAGCCAGTCTTGTATACTGTTTATGTATGTTTGTAGGTTATTTGTAGCGGTGTCGATGTTGTTGTGGGTGGATGTTAGAGTGATGTTATCTGCATATGATGATAAGGTAAGCTTGTCATCTATGGGTGTTGGAATGTCATGCATGTATAAGTTGAAGAGTGTTGGTGAGAGAACAGAGCCTTGAGGGACCCCGTTCGGAAAAAGCTTGTTTTTGGATGACTTGCCATTAAATGTGACATGTGAGTATCTTCCTGAAAGATAGTTGCTCAGCCATCTTTTAGTGTTATTGTGCATGTTTATTTTAGTATTTGTTTATGAGAGGGAAGCGTGGGATAGCATCAAATGCTTTACTAATGTCTATTGTTGCTAATAGTGTACGTTGAGCTGGTTGTCTGGAGTTGATGTCATCCATGATGTGCTGCGTGAGGTTAGTGAGTAATGTCGTGCTTGAGTGGCTCATGGAAACAGTTAGGTCACAGTGATGTTATCTGCCTCCTACCATCGTCACCAACATTGAGTGACGGGAGGCAACGTCAATCCTATCCACTTCGTCTCTAACTCTGTCAACCCTGGCCCCTGGGAGACAGACTCTCCTCCTCTTGGTTGGATGTCGTTCAACGAACTCTTTGTCCATGTGGCGCACTAAAGAGTCCCCAATTAAAATAGTTTCCCCCTCATTCACTTCCCTTTCCAAATGGGCGAAAAGGTTCGAAACCTCGATAGGGGGGGATTCCTATCACCTAACGTACGCGGCCTAGCTCCACCCTTAACCTATCTATATCCCTCGCTATCTACTACTCTCGGACCAACCTTAACTCCGTTCTCAACTCTATCCAACCTTCCCTATAAGCTACCTAAACTAGAAACTAGGTTACGCACCTCACCCTTTAAATTACTAACGTCTTCAACGTTAGTATTGGTTCGGCTTCCGTCAACCGTAGTCCTACCCCTGCCATCATCAAGCGTTGCAAGTCTTTCCGCTACCTCACCTAGACTGCGTTTTATGTCAACTATTTCCTCCATGAACTCGCAAAAGAAACAAACTGATCTATCGGTAATCGCCATAGGACCGCCGTTATAATCCTTAAATTCCGAATACCACCGGTTTACCCTACACCTAACACACGACGCTTTCTGCGACGGCATCGCGCAGTTAAAAATTAGTTTAAACCGTCACAAGTTTAAGTTAAATTAAGCCGGCACGCTATGAAAACTTCTAAATCGCTAAAAACCACTAATATTAAATTACTTAACTATAACAACGTGAATATAAACGCAAGTATATAAAATTCAAACTTTCCAAAAGTAAAATTCTCAGCAATATACAAAAGTAGATGCAAATCAGAGAGCTCAGGAAATGCGTCCGTTCAGTACAGAGTCTGGCTGACGAATGAGTACAGAGTCTGGCTGACGAATCAGTAGAGAGGTGTGTAAGGATGACAACTGAAACAGCACAACATGTTTACTCACAAGAGAGGAGGGAGTCGTACATCAGTGGCCAGGTGGTGGCCAGTAGGGAGCTCATGTCCAGGAATAAGAGCAAGGCAGACATGGCATCCTTGGCAAAGTTCAAGAAACTTATCTATATATCTAAGTTTTAATATTGAATTACAATCAAAATGTCTTTAATTGTCTGTAAATATGTAAAATGTAGTTATATACTATAAAAAAAATACTTGCAAAAATTGCTGATTTTCGTAAACTTCAACTTCAAATATATAGCTAGGAGTGATCAAATCTGGATTTTAAAGCCATATTTCGATTTAGCACATAAAAATGCATCATTTGGTCACTAGTAGTCTTTGAAAATCTAAAGATTTCACTTTGCTCCCTAAAATTGACACACCCTACTGGGGACCCTGATCTTCAGGTGATCCACACATCGGAAATCATGATAAGTACAAAAAATAATGTGACAAGTACTACTTCGTGAGCTTCAATTAAGATCTTTGAAGCTGCACTTAAAATTTAAGTTACTCGAGAGCTAATTGTAAATGTTAAACTCTAACTCGCTTAAAATTTTCTTAAAATAGTTTTAATTACATTTTATTGCTAAACTACTGTGTCCTAACTGTTCCCATGAGCCACTCAACCACGACATTACTCACTAACCTCACGCAGCACATCATGGATGACATCAACTCCAGACAACCAGCTCAACGTACACTCTTAGCAACAATAGACATTAGTAAAGCATTTGATGGTATCCCACGCTTCCCTCTCATAAACAAAATACTCAACACAAACATGCACAATAAAACTAAAAGATGGCTGAGCAACTATCTTTCAGGAAGATACTCACATGTCACATTTAATGGCAAGTCATCCAAAAACAAGCTTTTCCCGAACGGGGTCCCTCAAGGCTCTGTTCTCTCACCAACACTCTTCAACTTATACATGCAAGACATTCTAACACCCATAGATAACAAGCTTACCTTATCATCATATGCAGATAACATCACTCTAACATCCACCCACAACAACATCGACACCGCTACAAATAACCTACAAACATACATAAACAGTATACAAGACTGGCTCACAAACAATAGACTCAAAGTAGCGCCCACAAAATCAACCATCACCTTGCTTACAAGCAATACAAAAGAACACCAGATAACTCCACAGCTTACACTAAACAACACCAACATTCCACACACTCAGAGGACCAAAATACTTGGGGTCACATACAACACATCATTATCTTTTGCAAACCACATTCAGGACATTAAAAACAAATGTACGTCAAGACTTAACACGCTTAGGGTACTATCAGGCACAAACTTTGGACACCAGCAGGAAACAACATCACTCATATACAAACAATATATTCGCTCAGTTATGGACTATGCTAGCCCATGCTGGGCACTCATTATCTCAAACACACACATAAATACCTTACAGACAATACAAAACAACGCACTTCGTATCATTACAGGATGCACTCAAACAACACCAATAGAACACCTGCACACAAACAGAAATACTGAAAGTTAGGGAACATTTAGACATGAGGGGAACACAATTCATGGCAGCAGCGACAACTAACCCACAACACCCTTGCCACTACATGTACAATCATGCACCGACACCTCGCACCATTAAGGTAACACCAGAGAGACATTATAACCAAATACTCCATTCCATACCATGCCCCACAGACATCACACAGTACAGAAAACACATACACACACGCGCACACACACACACACACCTAACCCACAAAGCACTAACACGACTCGGTCAGAATGCGGTCCAAGGTGCGAAGCCGCCACCCATTAACAGGTTATTAACTCGGATCGAGTTAACTTAGCACGATTCCGATGTGGACATCACCCCAACTTACGGACATATGAACACAGACTAGACAACTTCACAGACGACACCTGCCACCTGTGCCAGGACACACCACAAACAATTGAACATATTATGACAGACTGTACCGCTCTCGCACAACAACGAACACAACACAACATGACTAGTGCGCTGAACCTCTGGTCCACGCCGGAGAGGGCGATCGGTTACCTGCGTGCCGCCGGCTTTCTCGATCAGGGTGGGCTGATCGGCTAAACAACAACAACAACGTAGTGTTTCGCGAAGTATTGTCTTGAATAGAAAACAAATTGCTTTGAAATTTTGTCATTTTCAATAATGTTAGTCTGTAACAAATTGGATACAAATTATGCCATTGAGAATTTTTTTATTCACGTCACATTCTTCTCTGTCAAGTATAAAACATATGTTTCCTAAATAATATTCAACACATATTAGTTCCATGACTACAGTAAATAATGTACTACTCGAAGGGCAATAACAGCTTTCGCAGGAACAAGTAAAAATATTCCGCCCGTAGGTACGTTTTTTTTTATTTGCTTGTATTTATAATTTAAGGGCCACAAGAATGGGTCTTCGGAGCCGCAGGTTACCGACCCTTGGTCTTTATATTTTACGGCAATGCCTCGTAAATTTTTTTACGATATTTCATTATCCAAATGCGCAGCAAATGACGTCAAGTCAAAAATCACAATTAGCGGTCGAGATTTACCGAGAGAGCAATTCGTCATGGCTCTCTAAAGTCACCAGCATTCCTCGTTTCAGCCAGAAATTGTTCTTCAAGCACAAAATATGGACCTAACGTCAAAGAAGGTTGACTTCGAGAGAATTTTTTGGATAACAGATCAGTTCGATTTGTGACGCCCTGATCGCATTGTTCAGTCGCCATAAAATATTTCTGCGAAGTTGTAAAAGTAAACTCCAAGATAACCAAGAAGGAAAACCATTCGGAAACCATTAAAAAGGACTAAAAGAAACCATTAAGAAGAACCAGTCGACCAGACGCCTATTTCAAGAATTACCTTTCCATTCAAGTTCCTCATCTAATTCTTCAGTCATTCTTTCGTTCTCAAGCGGTAAATAGTCATTTGAATCTATTCGCTTTGCGACTCATAGTCCCCTTACGAGAAATTAATTTCTTTCCACAAATATTAGACACTCATTTTATATCATTCATCAATCTTGTATTCTGAATAGTAGACTGAAATATTATTGTACAATTTAATGACATTGTAAGTGATCGTTAATCTGCTTATCGTTTATAATTATTGTTTAATAATTCAACAAAAGCCTATCGTATCATTTATCCAGAAAGAGTAATTAAAATATGTTAAAGCCTACACCTAGTCTAACCTCTTATTCACAAATTAACTCTGTGTGTGTGTGTGTGTGTGTGTGGTTTACTGATTCGTTGTCCGTCCCGCTGATCGCTAGATCTCATGTTTGACAGTTCTTAAGATGTACAGTAGTACAGTACAGCATTTAAAATTTTGGCCTTACTGTAAAGAAGGGTGCACTTTTATTCTCTCTGTACTGTCTTTTGTTTGTATTGTCTTTTGTTCAATAAAGAATTATTAAGAATGTTTGCTTCGCAGAAATTCTTATTGTAATCGTTATTATTATTATTATTATTATTATTATTATTTTGCAGTGAGAATTGAAATCAGAATCGAAGATTAAAGCACACACACACACACACACATACACAAACAAACAAAGCAAGGGGTTTTCCTTTCATAACTTTAATGACGTTAACTTTTCACGTGACAGAGCATCTCACGTGATCAGATTATTTTTAAAGATCTCTTGTTTGGATTTCTCGTGGTGAGATGTCGTTTCTGTTTCTCGTTAGTAATTGGCAGCTGTTGAGCAGTTTTTGGAATTTTGGGATGGCATTTCTCTCCTGCACTGTGAGGATTCATGACTAGTTCCAAAACTTCATAGCTTCTTTCACTACTACAGTTGAGTTCTCATAGATAAACTTCTTTTCGATAGGTGAAGATGAAAGAAAAAATGCAAGACTTGCTGCTTGGAAGGCAGATTTTTTTAAAAATATATTTTCCGTTGTCTGTCAAATCAGCTAGTTTCTTAGCTTTACGTGTGGTCATTCGCCTGTGTGCCACTTGCACAACTGCCACTTGCATTGGTACTTGCCAGATTTATAGGTATTTACAGTATACTGAGTATACGATAGACGATAGAGAAAGTCAACACACTATAGACCTCCTGTTTACACTTCTGCTTTGAAGGGGACACAAAGCTGAAATATGAGCCTTATCAGTTAGGCTTCAGTGAGTTGGATTCTCCGCCGCTACACGTTTTTTTTTTTTAATATGAATTTTATTTATTATCAAATAATTATTAAAAATTATTACGAATTTATCAGTTATTAATTTATTGGTAATTATTTAATTAAAATTAATTCCCTGCAACAGAAATCACATTAGAAAAATTAAAAAGCAAATTTCAAGTTCGAGAGACAGTCATAAGAGACAGAACTTTAAGGTCGTTGAATGACCCCTAAATGTACTTGAAAAGGACTATAATTTTGTGTAAAAAGATTTTCCTTTAAGTGTCACCAAATGCTGGGGTAGAACCCTATTTTTTTTAAAATTATCTATATAACCCTGGATCACCTTAAATATATTACAAAAATGTTCTACCAAAATAAAATCAGCACTCCTTAAGTAAATTTTCTTAAGCACATGACATGCACGCAAGATCGATACAGAATGAGAAAAACAGTTATTATGGAATAGCTTTACCAGTGCCCTCATGAAAAATGCCGGCACTTCTTGGCATGAAGGTATTTATTTTCTGCATTATTGTATATCATGGTGAAGAGTTTTTTAAAGTCTTCGTAAATTTCCCTTAGAGCTGTCGCAGATGTGGCTGAAGTTTTTTTTTTTTTTTGCACTGATGATCATGATGATTTTGGAGGTGTGAGAAATGCAGCATAGCACAGTCTCCGTACAGCATATTTACCTGTCAAACACCAAATAGGACCAACGATATAAGACAATTCTCAGAAAAAAATGTCTTTGTAGAATTAAAACATTCGCCAAGGAAAAGCAAAAGGGTCAATATTTTTAGTATTTCAGGCTGATGGAAAGGCACAATGTTGAATTATGAACTACAAACAGGATACCTGAAATGCTCAATTAACCATTCTCCATGCCAACTTGTATCAATTCGACATGAATTTAGTGAAATAAGACTCCTCCGAGAAGAGAAAAGACCTCCAAAATGTCATATAGGTCGGTGTCTCTGCTCCATATTAATCTTCGCTTTACAGCCATATCCATGGTTGAAAGCAGGGACTTTCGCTGAGCTACACCTCCATTGCAGCATTTTGTATGTAAATGACCTTGACCTGTTCGATTGATGGTTGTCTGCTTTGCTGAAGATGCTCATGGAACGAAACGAATCTTTTATGAATATACTGTAGTACAAATAGTGAATTCCAGACTAAGCATAAACAATTAGGCTATATATGAACACTTGAAATGGTGGTGGAGTCATCCCAGTCAGAGTTTCGTATGTGTGTAAGTCCGATGTGAATTGCGTCTATATATAGGATCATTTAGTCTCACTGATAAAGAGTTCCATCTTATCTATGCTTATGATAGATCTCATTCTTTGATTTTGAATTCCTTACAGTTTAATCAAATAAATCGCACAATCCCCATCACCCAAAACGATCTTTGTATTAATCGACACAAAAGAGAGAAAATAAAAAAACCTTTCAACATTTATTTAAACATTATAAAAGCATTGTGAAGAACTATTTTGGTTCAATTCCATTTCAAGCATTTAAAAGGTAGGATAAAGGTATTTACCATTCCTGTAAAATAATAGTCCAAAGGATTAGTTTTTTGGTCCTTGCTTTGTGATACTGGGAATAAAATAGTCTTTTTCTTGTGCATCGAGTCGAGGAATAAATGTGTAAATTTAGTTTACGCTTACGTTTTGCAATTTGCAAAGGTATAAATAAATTTAAAATTTAATTTAAGATTAGTTTCACTTAATTTTATGTGATACTTTAACAACACCTTTAAACTAATTTATATATTATATATATATATATATACACACACACAATGCATTCAGGAATTATCGATAAAATTGGTTGTAAACAATGTGATTCCTTTTACAGTGGACAGACGGAAAGGATTTGCACACGCGTGTAAAACAGCATCAATATTCCGTTAGAACGGGACAGTCGTCTAGTGCCCTTTTCGTCCATTTATCAGAGTTATCCCACTGAACTTACAAATAATTTTAACATTAGTCAGGGCCTTTTACGCTTGATCCTGTTGTTTTGAATTCGTTCAGAAACGGATTTAGACAAGAGGGGCAAAGTGCTAAAACTCTGGTAGCTTTTCCTTATAAATTTGTATGCTCCTCCTACAATTTTTATTTTTCTGTTTTTTGTGACCTATATATAGTCTCCAACTTGTTATTATTTCAGTGTTCCTGAGGATGTCATTAGACGAAGCGCTTGAGCATCATTCTGTGTTTCCTTTTTCTTTCGTGGTTATTTTCATCATAATATTATTCACGTGTTACTTTCGTGAGATAAATTTCATATATATATATATACAGTGGCGGATCCTGGGGGGCTGAGGGGACTCCAGCCCCCATTGATAGAGGTTTCGCACCCAATGATGTTTCGTGACTCAATCAACCCATTTTCTCTGAGTAGACAAGCATGCAGGAGGTAAATATGACATTTAGTGCATATCATTTTAGGGTGGATCCTCAATTGAGATTGTGCGCAGACTGTGTCTGTGTGTGAGTGCTTGTGCCTGTGCTGTGACTAGTATTCAGGCAAACCAGTGCGATTAGTCTTGTTTTTCACAATTTTTTTTATTTCTAACGGATATATAACCGTTGCTTTAGGTGTATACTGTTATGCGTTGTCATAGTAATTAAGTTTAACCAAGTGAATTGGGGTTGTCTGTTTTGTTTGTAGGCTAAACATCTTGTGAAGCTTTAAAATGTCATTTTCCACATTTAGTGCATGAGTTATCATGCGCTTTTAGTGATTCTTCAGCATCCTCCAGCCACGGTTCGAGATGAGATATGAAGCTCCTGGCTATATTTGACAAATTGACGAAAATATAAACTTGAAAGTTGTTGAGATTTGGGTGTTTGCTTATGTGGCCATCTTGAATCTGTCGCAGTCTTGTCCAGTCGAGTGATTCATTTCATGTCATGGAGGTGATACTGGAGAAGGTTGACACTTTTGGCAACAAAAAATTGGCGGACCCTCCTGAAGTGAACAGAATTTGTTTGGCGGTTATGAGATGGTACATTTTCGTAATTAATTCTTCATCAGAATGATATAATAATTCACAGTAATTCCCTTTACACTAATTTTACAGCGTTTCACAGATTTACAGTAATGACAGCAAGCTAAATACTGGCAGTTGTAAATGCAATTTTAGTTATCTTTTTAACAAACAAGTCTTCTTTTTCTAGGTTTGGTTGGACAGTAGGCTAAAATTGGCTATTCCTTATTCCGTTGTCAAGTAAGTATTTTGGGATTCGGTTGATCATTAAAAGAATTACAGATTAGCTGTTCTTCTAATAAATTAGTAATCACTGAACATTAAACTTATTACTGAGTGTTTTTGTGGGTTGGATTGCATATTTTTTAGGTTGGGTTCAGAACCGCATCCCAACCCAACTAGCCTCCCCACTAAACAAAAATTCTAGATCCGCCATTGTGTATATATAACCGCGCAGTTTTGCATAGGCATATTTTAACACCCACCAGGATTCGAACCCGGGCCCTCTAACTCGGAGACCCGGACGTTAATCATTAGATTACGACAGAATGAAAGCTAATAACAACCTGGCGAAATTTCATCACCCGAGGAAACCCTTAACGCTTTCGTGCCCATCTAATAATAACCTCGTGTTTGGCTGATAGATTTTAATTAAAATGTTGTTCATTGACTCAAAGGAATATAAAGGAATAGAAAGGAATACAAAGGACACCAAACAGCAATAGACCGGCTAGTCCCTACGGGGAATGTCTATTTAAAGAGGGAGGTTAAAAGATGGCTGGAAATTTAAAGACAAGTGAAAATTTTAAAGCAAAGAGGAGAGAATCCGAGTGAAAATTTTACTTTTATGTTCTAAAAAATGCTTCTAACATGGCGTTGGAAGCATTTGTTAGCTTCTAGTCTCTTTTTAAAGGACTCGACCAAATTACTGAAACGAAAGGGGTTAGCAACGTAAAACACCTCTGGTCGCGAAAACACTACCGTATATATGTATTCCATCGAGTGATAAAATGTTGCTAGGTTGTTGTTAACTTTCCTCCTGTTGTAGCCGAATGGTTAACTCCCGGATTCGAATTCTGGTGGGGGATAAAGTTTGCATTTTATACATATATATATATATATATACATATATATCTTAAATTAAATAAATTATACGAAATTTGGTAAGTTTTTGGTTATTCATTTCACTTCAGAAATAAAACTAAACCGAGAATTATTTTAAGTAAAACAAAATTAGTTTTAAAATAGAGAATCGTTGTATTTTACTCAGGAAATTTTTTTTTCTTGTGGGAGGGGGAGTTAAAATGGCTAACCTTCACCTCGTCAGTTAAAAGACCAGAAGGCTCATCCTCGACCGGCACAGGTGCGTCTTTTAATTCTGTTTCAGTAACAAATATGTAACTGGATTATTTGCTTTATTTCATGTTACACAAAGCAGCACAAATATGTGCTTTTCTGCAAGCAAACTGTGAGGAGTAGAAATGGATTTTTCTCTCTTATCAGTAAATATTTGAAGTACAGTTGCCCGCATATGTAATGTTCCTCGCCTCGCAGGCGACTCCGTACATGTGGTAACGCGGCAGTGATAGTCAAGGTACCCCAACTGGGGAAGGTGGGGTGGAGGGGGTCAACCGAGTCCAAGAACATATAACACAGACATACGGGGCTCCAATAAACCTTAGACCCCCCGCCCATTGCCTAAACCATTAGAGGTACAGTAAAACTAAACATACCTTACAAAAGAGAATTTAATCCTGCATTTAATGAGAAACAAATAAAACTTGGTGTTCCCGCCATTGGCTTCCAAGACAGCATGAATTCGCTTTGGATAGCTTGCCAAAAGTGACGTGAATAGATCTTGATCGTTACGCAAATTTGCTAAAACAGTTTCAATGTGTTGCGTCATTGTATCCTTCGAAAATCGATTTGCTGCAAGTTCTTGAAACAAGAGACATTCAACCTTGTCCTTTATAACTGATCCAATGTGTTCACAGACGTTCAGGTCAGGAGAATTTCTTGGCCATTCTTCATTTCCAAAGAAATCGATCTCATGGTTCCGCAACAACTGTTGAATGGCTAATGCCTTAAAGCAGGAGGCCTTATCGTGCGGAAGAGTGACCTGATCGACATCCATAACATTGTTTGGGTTTCTTAGAAAAGGAATGACATGCTGGGATAGAATAATATCACGAAAATACTCTCCATCCAAACTCTGACCATTTGGCTTCAGCACCCACATGAGCTTCTTTGCAGTGAACAAAACAAACACACCAACACTAGCGTGTAGTGTCATGAGCGATCTGGAGGCACATTTCAGGTTTTGTACAATCAACCTTGTTGATTTCAGAAAAGAAATCAAAAATTTTCCGCAACAAGCAGAACACCTCCTTTTTCGCATGTAAAAAATACAAAATTCTTGTTAATTACAGTTGGCAACTCTGACTGACATGGTACTTCTGGCAGCTTTATAATTATTCTCAGTGAGTCATCCCCTGGAATTTCTTAGTTTTACGCTAGCTCGCTTGAGAGAAACAAGTGTTTTTTTCTGTTGATGGGGTGTTCAAAAACCCCAAGGTACTAACGATAGGTGCGTTTTGTGATATATACATTATACACATTTCTTTGTTTTGTTGTGTTTTACATTGTTTATAAGTTTGTTATATGTCTTAGGGTATATATATATATATATTATGGATATTTATATACATAATACATATGTGTGTGTGCAGTATATTTTTATATATATATTGGTAAACTTATTGTTTACCAATAAACCAAGCCTTATATATATATATACTCATAATCATATATATTTTTTATTTATACGTTTGTGTTTTTGTTTCAGTGTTCCTGTGTGATACTTGTTGAGTTTTGCTGGTACAATGAGCACGCAAAGAACACGGGGATCTGCCAGCCACATTGTCTTTGGTTCTCCACTATCAGAGCTTCCTTTGTCTGAACTTCCAACACGTATACAAGTTGCAAGGCATTTCCTCTTCTTGAAGGAGAACAAGTACACCAGCAACAGGGAGATTCTTCCGGAGGTATGCCAAACACTCATTGACCTTTGGAATCGTGCTAACATTCCATCACAGCCAATCAAGAATGTGAAGACCAAGCTGCTCCGATTGATGGAAAAAGGCTCACAAGCATCGAAGCAAGACAAGCAGGCCACAAAAATCAAAAAGTTCGAGGAAAGCCTGAATCAATTGTTTGACATAGCTGTCTGCCAATGCGATGATCTGCCTGCATGCCACTGTGAAAAAGAAATGAAAGTTCCACGACGAGAGCATGCCTTTCTGATCGACCAGAGAGAACCACGCGGATCATGCAGATCAGTCGGGTGGATACGAATGTGACTCAGATGATGGAGAGAAGGAAGTCAAGAGAGGATCGAATGCAAGAAAGACAAGAAGAAGAGAATAGAAGAAAAACGGAACAGCAAGAGGTAATATCCTCTGCAGATGTGGTCGAATCAGCTCAAGCAGAAGCAGACTCCAGTGGTGAAAGTGTTCGTGATGAGTGGATGGGTGATAGTGCCCAGGAGGACAGGAACATCACACCGATTCCCACTGTTGCTTTGGAAGCTGACCGGTATGGTGTATCGAACAGGGCTGCTGCAGCTATCAGCACTGCAACATTGGTTGACTATGGCATCATTAGTTCTGATGAGCAGATAAACGTAATTGACCACCACAAAGTATGGAGAGCACGGCAGAAGGTACGGAGGGATCTGAAGGAAGCAGTAACTTACCACGATGTGGAAGTCACTGCTTTATTTTTTGATGGGCGGAAAGACATGACACTTGTCAAAGAGAAAAAGAGGAACAAATGGTACAGCACAAAGAAAGTTGAGGACCACTACGTGCTGGTCGGAGAGCCTGGAACTTTCTATCTAAGCCATCTGACACTGGAACGAGGAACTGGCAGTCATTGCGGATGGACTTCAAAATGCGATTGAAGAAATGGGTATTGCAGACAAGATAATTGCAGTGGGAGCCGACAGCACAGCCACAAACACAGGGCACAGAAGTGGAGCAATACACCTGCTAGAGTGCCGCTTGGGTCGCCCTTTGCACTGGTTCATCTGTAGTCTGCATTTAAATGAACTCCCACTGCGCCACTTGTGCAAGGAACTCATCGGCCCAACAGAATCTGCAACTCAATGGAAAGGACCAACTGGTAAAGCTTTGGCCACATGTGAAAGTTTACCACTTTCCTCTAGAGGAATTCAATGTATTGCTGATGGCCACACTCTCCCGGATGTTGACCTTACTGAATTGAGTTGTGACCAAGTCTACCTCTACAGAATGATGAAAGCGATAAGGACTGGTGTCATTAATGAAGATCTTCTACGAGAGAAGCCTGGACCAATCTCCCATGCAAGATGGGTTACAACTGCCAGCAGAATTTGTCGGCTATATGTAGCGATGGCGCAGCCAAGTGATGAACTGTATTCACTCACACAGTTTGTCGTGTGCCACTATGGACCCATGTGGTTTAGCATCAAGTGCCATCCAAGGTGCACAGATGGCCCAAAACATTTCCTGGAGCAAATCAAGCTGCTACGATTACTGCCACCAGCTAGCAAGACTGTCACATGGCCTGTGATCCAAAGAAATGCATATTGGGCTCACCCTGAAAATGTTCTACTGGCAATGCTTGCAAATGCAGATCAAGCAAGCCGGAAATTAGCCATCGATGTAATCAAGACCATTCGACGAGCTCCCAAACCTGCTCAACAGCAAGTCAGAGAATTTCGGCCACCAAAGATCAAACAAAGTGCTCAGAATTTGAACGATTTACTTCCACCAGTGGAGGAGTGCACAATGGAACCACCACTCACGAAGCAGTTCTCTGTCGAACAACTCGATAAGATCACTGAAGAGCCCCTTGTTGTCCGGATACCATGTCACTCTCAAGGTGTAGAACGCTGTGTTAGGATGGTAACTGAAGGGTCTGGGGCAGTGTATGGAAAGGATTCAAGAGATGGTTACATTAGAGCAGTACTTAAATCCCGACTTTATGCAGTCATTCAAAACTAAACAAGATTTTAATGTATCATTTACTAAATAAAACTATCTAGTCTACCTACCTACCTACCTACCTACAGTGTATATGTTTATTCCAAAAACAAATTTTTTAATTTTTTCTGAAAAGCAGTACATTGTAAGGGGTAAAATGATAGCTCAAACCCTAGGAAAGCAAGTGCCCAAAAGTTATGGGTAACTAGCAATTTTCACGACTTTCACATGCGAAAAAGGGTGTTGCACTTGTCACCAAAAAAATTTTGTTTTCATTTTTGAATTTAGGAAGGTCAATTGTACAAAACCTGAAATGTGCCTCTTGATACGTTACACTTTGCCCAATGACGCTACACGCTAACCAACACAGTCTGGACTTTTTAATAATTCGCGATAATGTTCATTGTCATCGATTTCATCTGGTGTTGTGGCCCACACTCGATCATTTTGGTAGTTAGGCCGACGTGTTACGTAAACAAAAAATTCATCGGAGACAGCTAAATGCATGAAATCATCCACATCCCAATCTTCAAGATAATGGGCAAACCACATTCTGTCATCGATGTTAAATTGAGTTTTTCTTGGCTTTGGAAGTTCATGCCAAGGCTTTAAACCTTGCCTATGACGGTACAGTCGAATGATCTCACCACTAACGATCTTTCCTCTCAACACTTCGATCTCTCTAGAAAGTTTAGCACAGCTGTTTTTCCCCTTACGCGTACCGCTTTCAATTATGTTCTTTGTTTCCTGAGAGAGTGGCAAATTTGGGCGCCCAGATTTGGTTGTATCCATTTCACATTCATCCAAAGTTTTATTCCAATTTCTTTTGACGAAGTCCTCACTTCTTCGCAACTTTTTGGCAACCCATGAACGTGTTATAAAGGTGGCTCCAGCATCACGAGCTTCCCGAAATGTTATTGCTCGTATGCGATCTATCACACGTTGCCTCTCCGAATCACCAATTAATTGAGAAGCCATTATATTATCACTTTATCAGCTAGAGTAATTTTAATACCTGCAATAAATGAAGAATTTTATATATTTTTATAATCACTAAAAACTATTTCGATACAAGTAAACATGTAAGCTGCAAATGGGGGTGTCTAAGGTTTTTTGGAACCCCTTATATATCTAAAGGTCAATTGAATGTGCATTAGGGCGGCTCGTTTTTACACTTTTTTCGATATTTGATTGGGGGTAGTGCGGAAAAGTTGCGATTTGGAGAGAAAATAAAGTGTGTAAAATTTTTTTGATCTACGTCAATACCTTCCGGTGGCGGTGAGTCCTTAAAAATCGAAAAATAGGCCTAACGGGGTAGATTGGAAAATGGTTTTAAAGACTTACAAAATAAACAATAAAAATTTCAGCACAATCTGTTAATAACTTCCGGTGGCGTCTTAGCCGTTAAAATATCTAAAATATTGATTTAAAGCAAGTTTTAACAAGATGTTATACAAATGTTAATTCCGGTATATTTCTGTGCAAACAACCCTGAGAACACTATTATAGGCTTGAATAAATTAATAGCAGTCATTGAACAATGAACATTATATAAAAATTATATAAAATTATATAAAATTTTTATGTGTTTTTAGGCCTATTTTTCGATTTTTAAGGACTCGCCGCCACCGGAAGGTATTGACGTAGATCAAAAAAATTTTACCCACTTTATTTTCTCTCCAAATCGCAACTTTTTCGCACTACCCCCAATCAAATATCGAAAAAAGTGTAAAAACGAGCCGCCCTAATGTGCATTCATTGACATACAGGTCATATATTGTAATGTCTCTGTTCATAAAGATAAACAATTAATATGATCGTACAGCGTTGAACTCCATGTAGTTTACTAGTCTTATACAGTAATAAGGATCCATTATGATTACTGCAAGTCTATATGAACAGCTACCGCAATACAACTTTTTATATACTAGTGAATTTGAACCAAAAATAGACATTACACAACCAACTACAATTACATTACAATAGTTTATAATATTTAGAGATTAGCTAGTCGAGAAAATGTAAATTTATGGGCAACTGAACTAATTATGCTTCGCCATTTTTGTGACTGTAAAATATTTTTATATAATTACCCTTTGAAATGAGTATAAATTATCAATGTTTTTTTGGTGTTCAATTTTCTGTAAATATAGATTTTGTTTTGTAATGAAAATTTTAAAATTTCAAATAATCATTAAGAGAATCAACTACATTTAGCCGAGGCCAATGCCCAAAAAATGGCGGATTCTGCCAATGCCATTGAATCAGTACACCACTAGTTTTTATTGATTTTGCTAATTTTGAGGGCCAGGTTCTTTACTGGTAAATATACTATTCAATTTGATGTAATATGTTTTTTGATTTAATGACACACATGTTGTTTATACCCTCATGTAATCGCAAGTGTCTTAAAAAAATCATCTTATTTGTTGAACTTTAATACAAAAAATGTCTCATCTTCTAATTTTTTTTTACAGGTAAGGTAGTACAGTATAATGGCTCCAAATAAAGAAATTTCATACAAGAATAGTTTGAAAATTATTGTTCTCCATAAAGAAGGCGACACTCAAAGACAAATAGCTGCTAAAGCTGGAGTATCATTGTCTACTGTTTCCAAAACACTTTCTCACCACTCACAAACTGGGGATGTGAAGAACAAAACAGGTTGAGGATGGAAGCGATAAACATCCTAAAAGGATGATGAGTATATGATAACGATGAACAAGCGTAATAGAAAGAAGACTGGTGGGTGGGGAAGGGGAATGAGGGAGTGTGGAGGTTGGTTGTGTAATGTCTATTTTTTATTCAAATTCACTAGTATATAAAAGTTGTATTGTGGTAGCTGTTCATATAGACTTGCAGTAATCATAATGGAACCTTATCTATAATAATAATTGTGATGGTCGAACTGCCTACGAACTTTCTTTCTTTGTTTCTTATGGCCGGCCAAACCGCTGGTCAGATTTGGATAAGACTTGGGAGATAGAGGTAACTGAGGCCGGGGAAGAACATAGACTATGTGGCGTCGGCCTCTGAGGTCATCTGAGGCTGCTGGACGCCTCTGTATCTCGGATTGGTTGAAAGATAGTGACATCATAGACACGTCATAAAAGATGGTGACATAAAATGGGCGGAGCTCTAGCATTTATATATATATATACATATATATAATATATATATATATATATATATATATATAAGAACATAGGCTATGTGGCGTCGGCCTCCGAGGTCATATATATATATATATATATATATATATATATATATATATATATATATATATATATATCATATATCGAAACCTACGGTAAAATTATTGAATGCCCGGTTAGGTCAACTATACGCCCTTGACGATTGACTAGGTTAAGTCGTGATATTTTCGTTAAAACTAACGAAAATATCACTACTTAATCACATCAATCGTGAAGGGCGTACAATTAACCTAACCGGGCATTTAATTAACCTAACCGGACATTCAATTACTCTAATCGGGCATTCAGTTGACCTAACCGGGCATTCAATTAACCTAACCGGGCATATATATATATATATATATTATATAGCGTTCAACTTCCACCTGGGCAACGCCGGGTCGCTCGCTAGTTACTGTATAAGACTAGTAAGCTACATGGGGTTCAACGCTGTTCACGATCATATTAATTGTTTATCTTTATGAACCCAGACATTACATTATAATTACCTGTATGTCAATGACTGCACATTCAATTGTCCTTTAGATATACAGTATAGTGATGTATGTCACATCCGCATCCGCATCCGCACCTGCAGGATGCGAATGTTGCCGGTGAGTACTATTTACTAAATTGCTATTTTTGAAGCAAAATTTGCCCCTCATTCAGTTCAAATACTGAAATTTGTGCAGCCTTCATTTGATCTTTAATGTAACTGGCAGTGTCTGTTGTGTACAGTATTTGTATAATTAATTATTCATGCTACAATACATAACAATGTCATAAGGACACTACTTTCCAAAGGGTGGTGGTTGGGGAAAGTGGTTGGTGGGATGCAAGGCGAGTTAGGACACCGTCCCAAATCCTGGTAACACAGTTGTATGGCGAAAACTCGTCCAAAAAAAGAAGAGTGTATGTAAAAATTTATAATTACAAACTTATATTATCTAATATCTAATATTTAGACTAACTAACCAAAAATCGAAAGTCAATTAATAAATTAAATATGAATTTAAACTACCATATTATCAAGCTGACAAATTTATACATGAACATTCGCATCCGCGGATGTCTGAAATCTGATATCCGATACATCACTAATACAGTATATACAGTATATCTGTATTATATGTTGTTGGACTCGGTTGTCCCCGCTCCACCCCACCTTCTTCCCAGTTGGGGTACCTTGACTATCACTGCGGCGTTGCCACATGTACAGAGTCGTCTGTGAGGCGAGGAACATTACATATGCGGGCAACTGTACATTTGAAGGTCATACCTAGAATCTATATGGCTTATTTAACCCTTTATCGCCGAACGTTTTGCGTAGGGTTGAGTCTAAATGCGTGTATTTGAAACGTTACGTATTCGATGCACAGTGCGGTAAAGGGTTAATAATTAATAAAATAACGCAAACAGTATGTGGTGATGTAAATTCGGCGTTGCCAGAGCGAGCGTAGGAAAAAAAAACATTGGCGTAAAACTTTGTCGCTTCTGTGACGAAGTACGCAATTTGAAGTAATAATGTGTCATTAAAAATGCACTACCTGTAACATTATCACACTTTCTATGCTTTATATCATTAAAAATACACTACCTTTAACATTATTACAATTTCTATGCCTTATGTTCCTATTTATTTGTTATAAAATAAATTTAAATTTGTTATGAAATGATATCTCTTCCGGGTGGCATTGAAAATGAAAGTAGACATTCTTGGAGAAATATTCGTTTCATTTTAAATTTATTTTGACAATACCGCTTTAAAAATGTTGGTAAATTAAATTGGTGGAAGAATTGCTTTGCTCGTAATGTTTCTGTTTTAATGAAACCTTACATTAAAAAACATTAAAAAATAATGTATTATTCACGGTTAACTCGTGCATTAAATGTATGGAAAATTATGCGTGTTACAGATTTTGGATCAATGAAAGAAAGCCACCCCCAGCCTTCTTTAGTTAGCTTTATAAGGCTAACTAACGAAAATATCACGACCTAACCTAACCAGTCGTTAGGCGAACTGTACGCCCTTGACGATTGGTTAGATTAGGTCGTTATATTTTCGTTAGTTAGTCTTATAAAGCTAACTAAAGAAGGCTGGGGTTGCTTTCTTTCAATGATCCCAGATTTTTAATATGAATCAAAACTTTGACTGAGGAAACGATGTCATAATGTCGCTAATAAAATACGAAAGAAAATGTGCATTGAATTTCAACCTTATTGTATTATTTATATTTATTACGAGTCGGAAAAAAAAAAATTGCTAAACCTAACTTTTATAATCTTTTATAACCCTTTCGTTCACAAATATTTTTTCTTTAAACCTCCCCCTCAACCCACGCCCCAAAAAGTTTTTTTTTTAAAACCAAATATTTAAGTAACAAGCGAGATTTCACACATTTTGGGTTCCTTTTCCGACAACTAAACTAAACCTATTTAAACATGTAGAAGGATTTATAAACTACACTTTAGTATGATATATATTACTATTTACAGTGGGTCATTACAGTTCCACTCGTACTGTAAAAGTTAAAAAAAAGAAAAAACTTTTACCACAAAATATGCATGTAAATTGTTGATAATTTATTGGATAGTTTCTGAATTTAGAACACGCTGTATAAGTCTGGACCTGAAATGTACCCGTGAAAGGCAATTAGAATTGGCAATTAAGAAGTTTAGTGTATTCGAAAGTAATTTACACACTATCAATAATAGTGTTTTTTAAAAACATTAATTTTATCTTGTTTTACAGTTCACAATTTTTTTATTTATTTATTAAAGTTGCAATTTCAATTGAAAAATGTTCACATTATTAATTTCTTATATTCATTTCCATTCTAATTGGCTCTTTAAATGCATAATAATAATAATAATAATAATAATAATAATAATAATCTCCTTTCACAAATTTAAACAAAACTTGTCACTGTTATTCTTATTTCACCGCTGACTTGCTCAGTAGTAACACACCATAAGCATACAACAGGTGCAACAGCTGCCACCACTCGCTCTCTTCCAAATTCAGATTTGCCCCTCTCTTAAGCATTCTTGATTTTATCTAACGTATTACCCATCCATATACACGTTAAACAGTCATGGCGACAGCACACAACCATGTCATACTCCGCCATACAACCTTTGTTGTTACGGAGGTTAAACAAACACTACTATCCACATAAAAACTACTCGCTACATTTAACACTATCATCAGATCTTTTACTTTATCATACACTTCCTCCAATTCCATAACTAACACCTACTCCTATCAGATGGGGGGGGCTAGGAGGGCCATTTGGCCTGGGCCTCAGTGAAAGTAATAATTGGGTTTAGCTATGGGCCTCAAAAGCTGGAAGTGGCCCGGGCCTCTCTTGACCTCTGAGGGGGCCGGTATATATATATATATATATATAATTATCACAGGCGACGAAACATGGTACTTCCTTTACCCCCCCCCCTCATTTTACGTCGCCTGTGATAATTTTTTGTAAAAACATAGGGTTTTATCGGTAGTCGTTAAGAGTTCTCCACAAATCGCCATTCGCTGCTCACACTGTTCACTGGTGGGATTCCGGGGGACGATGTACTGTGTGACTCATTTCATGTTTAGGTCTTCAGCGAGGATTGCATGATAGCTTCCGTGCGAAATGTTGACTGCCTCTGCTATTTTAAACACGATTTGACGACGATCGGCACGCACAACCCGCTGTACCTCGCGTATGTTGCACTCTGTACGGGCTGTTACTGGACGTCCACCATGCTCATCATCATTCAACGTTTCTCTGTCTTCTTTAAAGCGACACTACTACTCAAACACAGCAGAATTCAAATACACCTGACTCAACAACTCCACGGTTTCTTTCCCAGATTTGCCTAGACGTTGGCAAAACTTAATGTTTGCACGTTGTTCAAACAGCGACATTCTACCACTTCGAAAGTCTGAACACACACTGGTGCAATCAACTGCGCATCACAATTAGCCGGTGACGTCAGCTACGTCGGCTCCTCCCACTACAGCGAAGGGTGTGTGTGGCCTCTCGACAATGTGTAGCAAGCACGATTACACGATTACAGCGTCGCATAACGGTAAATCCTGGAACTTTCTGACTGTACACCGTAATATGAAATATTAACAAGAGCCAATAACCTCAAAGAGTTGCGAATCTTGGAATCTTTATACAATTATAAAAATAAACTAGCTATTAGGAACAATAGCTCATCTTATAAATTACAACTCTTCTAACCAACTAATCGTTCTCACAAACCAACCAACCTTACACTAGAGTTCAATCTCAATTTTCTGCTGAATAGGGAGATTGATGTTATTATTGTGATTTCGGCATTTGAGGTAATTTTTTATACACGTTGATATTACAATTTTTTTTATTTTTAATTGTTTTAATATCTTAAATTTAACGTCTTTGTGTATTAATGTATCTACGTATTTTATTACTTATCTACTTCTACTGTTTAAAAGAAATTTTATTCGTAGAATCACTGAAGGTGACAAAACGAGAAACGTCTGAAATAGAAAAAAAATAGAAAGGTTTGCTGTCGTGTTGGTCCTTCTTTTCATTTATTTACTTATATATATATATATATATATATATATATATATATATATATATATATATATATAAAGTATCGGTGAATCCGTGCATATAAATTATAAAGTGAAATTCATTAAAATTAAGAAAGTGCAATACAGTTTACATAATTTACCACCAGTTTTAACGTATATATTCAAAACGAAATACGGTTGGCATTCGAGAAAGTTTTAAACAAGGCAGGAAAAAGGTCATAAAACGCAAAGGTCAGAAAACCCTCGAAATACCCTCGACCATCGAAAGGAAAGAAATAAAATAAAAATAAATAAATAAAGAATTTATGTGGGTATTTCTTTTTACGGTAATTAAGGAATAGCATGGCTATGGATCCAAATTCTCACTTAATCTGTAATTTGTGCAATCTGGTAACAACGGAAAACTTGGCGATTAGATGTGATTTCTGTCAACGACTGAATGACTTTATCTGCATGAATTGGAATGATAGGGAAATAACTCTTGTCTCGAACGCGAAACACGTCGTGGGGATCAAATTTCTATGTGGCGCACGTACACAGACCGTAAATTCTTTCGCGGTCTTTAAAGAAATGGAGATAGCAGACTCGAAAGTTACAAAAAAGAATGAAATAATGGGGACACATGGGTCCGGAATGGTCCCAACGAAAAACCAGGTGGATGAGAGAGAAGACGAAATAACGAATAACAGCATAATAACGAACAACAATTTAATAACGAATAACAATATAAACAATATAATACGGAAGGAAGACATAGATGAAAGAAAAGAAATAAGTAAAAGTTGCGAAGTAGTCAAACGGTCCAACGCGCGAAATAATAAAAAGATAATAACTAAAAACGTAGAAAATAAACAGTCAAAGAAAAATAATGATAATGTCAAAATTAAGAACTTTGAAAATAATAAGAAAAGAAGTAGAAGTGTAGAAAATATCGTATGTAAATACTACGCGAAAGGGAACTGCAGATACCGGGATGAACAATGCATATATGCACATCCCACATTATGCTAAACGCATTACATAAGTGGATACTGCAAATTTGATAAGAAATGCATGTTCCATCATCTTACTGTCTGCAACACTTACGCAAGATATGGGAGTTCCAAATACGAAAAAAAATGCCGATACCACCACCCTCAAAGGAACGCAACGAGTGAACAGAAAAAAACGAACATCAAAGAAGAGTGCCAATTTTTTAGACGCAGCCAACACATTTCAGCTGCTAAATACTATCCAGCAATTACAAAACCAGCTGACAAATATAAATATAGGAATCCGAGAGCCGGACAGAAGGTACGAACAAAGGCACTTCACGCGTTATCGGGACAACAGGTACCGACAAAGATAAAAAGAGGTAAATTCTCGGAGGACCACAAGGCAACGAAACCGGCACCCCCATTGGAAAACAAATCGGAACCACCTGTATGCGAAAACGAAAGAGAAAAAATAAAAATAATCCTAGCCAACATAGAGGGCCTTAAATCAAACCATTCCACGAACAAAGTTGTATACCTGAAAGGATTCATGCAAGAAGCCGGAGCAGACTTTGCATGCCTCACGGAAACTCATCTAAAGGACTGCTAGGCGAACTGTGAAAATTGTGAGTCCTGTATTGCCATAAAGAAATACAAATTGACAACTATAACATCCTCCGAGCCGACAGAACAGTGAGACGTAAAGGAGGATGTGCTATTTACAAACGCGAAAGGCACATAGCAGAAATGGCTATAAGTACCTCAAACAGCTACGTAGAATGTCGTGACCCGACAATTCAGCGCAGGACAATTCAGCGCCGACAATTCAGCGCAAGACAATTCAGCGCAAGACAATTCAGCGCGAAAATACCAACAAAGAAGAAGAAAGAACAAATCCAGAGGGAAGAGAGGCTTGCAACTGTTAGGTTAGGTTAGGTTAGGTTTCTAGTTTTTTAAATAAAATCTTAATTTTAACAATTCTAACAAATTTTGTTTTTTTAAGTAAAATTTTAATAATTATACTCCTTTGAATTTTATCTCCGATTTGTCACTCCTTCGTTATGTCACTCCTTCGTTACGGTATTTATGTCACTCCTTTGTTATGTCACTCCTTTGAAATGTCACTCCTTCGATACAGACCCAATTTAGCATATATATAAATATACAAATTTTTCTCTTTTTTATTTATTGCGATTTATTTTTATTATTTTTAACTAAACTTTTAACTGTACTGACTTGCGCTGAATTGTCGGCGCTGAATTGTCTTGAGCTGAATTGTCTTTGCGCTGAATTGTCGGCGCTGAATTGTCGGCGCTGAATTGTCCTGCGCTGAATTGTCGGTGCTCCGTAGAATGTATAGCAGCAAAAATTGAAAATTTAAAAATGGTACTAATTGTAATGTACAGACCCCCAAAACACGCCAACCTCAAAATTTTCAGATTGCATTACAGATGTAAGAAACTTGATAAAAACCCCAAATGTTTATCTCTGTGGTGATTTTAATTTCCCATTCATGAAATATGAAAGGATAGGAAAAAATATATGTATACACCAGGACAAGGGGGGCACACGAGAAGACCAGGAGCAGGTAAAAATGCTACTAGCTCTAGCTGATGAATTTATGTTAACGTAAGAAATAACAGAAAACACAAGAAAAAAACAACTGCCTAGATTTGGTATTCACAAACAACAATAATCTAATTGATAATGTAGAAATATCCCCAACTAGATTTGGTATTCACAAACAACAATAATCTAATTGATAATGTAGAAATATCCCCAACTATGATATCGGACCACAACATCATTGTAATAACAACTAATATAAAGGCAACAGGAAAGGAAAGAACACGCACAACAGAAAGAACCAAATTCGAAATTTTTAATTTTCACTCCAAAGCTATAAACTGGGAAGATGTGACATCCAGCATGGAAGTAATAGATTGGAAAACCATTTTCGAGGCCAAGACAACGGAGGGGATGCTAATGACGTTAGAGGAGAAGACGTTAGAAATTGTGGAAAAACGTCCCAAAATTACAACAAAGAGGAAAGAGAAGCAGGTTCGAGAGACTAAAGAGGGCATTGTTTCGAAAGAGAAAAAGAGTGAATGCAAAATGAAGTAGTTGTAAAGATAACAACATCAGAACAATATTAAATGATAAACTGCAAAGTATCGATGTCGTAATACAGGAAATAATCCAGAAGAACACAGAAAAAGAAGACGACGCTATAGAAGCGATAAAGGCTAACTCAAAGTACTTCTATAATTTTGCAAAATGAAAGTCGAAAAACCATGCGACTATCGGACTTTTAAAAAATGAGAACAGTGCTTTATCTGATGATCTAACAGAAGTATCTGAAATATTAAGAACTCAGTACGAATCATCTTTCAGTATCCCAAAAACTGACAAATTGATATGCGATAGAAACGCGTTCTTTGAAGAAGAACCACAAGGGAAAGTATAACGGATTTCATCTTTACGACGGATGGTATTACACAAGCCATAGGGAAACTAAAAACACACTCAGCGGCAGGACCGGATAAATGGAATGCCACACTGATCAAAAACTGCAAGAATGCAATCGCTGAGCCCCTATACTGGATATAGAAACGATCACTAGACACGGGAGAAATACCGGGCATGTGAAGAGCGCAAAAATAGTCCCAATATATAAAGGAGATCGATCCGAGGCCAAAAACTATAGGCCAGTGTCGCTTACATCCCATCTCACTAAAATATTTGAAAGAATAGTTAGACAGAAAATCTATGACTTTTTGGAAACTCAGAAAAAATTCAATGATAACCCAACACGGGTTTCGGTCAGGCAGATCATGCCTATCACAACTAATGGAACACTACAACAACATTATTGATGCACTTGAAAGTAATGAAAACTATGATGTACTATACACAGACTTTGCTAAAGCGTTCGACAAGTGTGACCATGCAATCATAATACATAAACTGAAATATATGAGAATAACAGGAAAAGTAGGGAAATGGATATATAATTTCCTTAGTGAGCGGCGGCAAGTCGTTACAGTACAAGGAGTATCTTCATCAGAATCAGAGGTCCTCAGCTCAGCACCACAAGGAACAGTATTAGCTCCACTACCCTTCATAATCATGCTAACTGACATAGATGAGGACGTTACCAGAGACAGCACAGTAACATCCTTAGCGGATGACACAAAGATCAGTAGAAAAATAGGAAACCCAGAAGACATAGGATCTCTACAAACCGACATAAACAGAATCTACAAGTGGACGGAAGACAACAATATGAAGTTTAACACCGAGAAATTTCAGCTATTACGGTACGGAAAAAGAGAAGACCTAAAATCCATGGAATATTATACCCCAAATGGACAGGAAATTCAGAGAAATTCCAGAGCAAAAGATTTAGGGGTTGTAATGAGAAGATGATGCGAAATTTGAAACACAAAATAAGATAGCAATAAACAGAGCAAAGAGAATAACGTGACAGATATTGACAACCTTTAAACGAAGGGATAGGAATGTAATGATTCCTCTACTGAAAACCTTGATCATACCCAAATTGGAATACTGCTCGGTCCTAACATCCCCATATAAAAAAGAAGACATTAGACAGCTGGAAGGGATCCAGAGAAGCTTCACAGCCAAGATCAATGGGTGCAAAGAACTAAGTTACTGGGAAAGGTTACGCGAACTAGAC
>JAJOZX010002403.1:525000-535000 GCA_023014485.1 Bathynomus jamesi | reverse complement strand
ATTTTGCACCCTATCATAAGCAATTAATAATTCATCAATTCGTACATTTAACGGACGTGTAAACGCATTATTTATGCCCAAACACACATTTATTTCTCATTTTTATACATCTTCCTTTTAATTCGTAACGCCTCCCCCAATATATCCCTTTCTTTCTTATGCAAATACAACCCATTCATGCAGAACCCACACTAAGCGGGACGACCTTATTTGCTTATGAATCTGCCTCTCTCTCTCTCTCTCTCTCTCTCTCTCTCTCTCTCTCTCTCTCAACAAAATGCAGATTGATGCTGCCTGAATAATTCAGCAGTTTCGGTTTAATTTAATTTAAAATCAGTATTTCATTTACAAAACAAATAAGATCTTCAGCACTTACCAAATTCACGATTGGTTTCATAAACTTGAAGTTGGTTTTGGTTAAACAATTGGTTTGGTTAAACGAGTTAGTGTTGGGATTAGATACTGTTCATCTGTAAATTTAATATTTGACATAATACTTCAAAAATAAATATTAAAATTGGACTAAAATTTAAAATAATGATTAAATTTAATTATATTTAGTAATTTAAAAGCAACATTTGATTATACTGAAAAATAATAAATAAAGACCAAACACAATCCAAACCTATTTTTTTTCGACACGAATCATATTTCGTTAAAAATTTCTAGACATCTCGAAAATCCCAGACCTTGATTTTGGCTCTCTTCTGCTTCTTCTATGGGTTGGGGGGGGGGGATGAGAGAGGCGCGCTTTTGTGGGCATTTCCCTTGGCCTCACCTTCCTGCATAGAAAAAATAAATGTTTTCAGTCTACATAGAATTCCACCTAACTTCTCATCCTATAAGTAAAGAAACAATATTACGTGAAATTATTTCCACTGTAATATGAAGCTTAAAAGGGGCATAATGAAACAAGATGGGGCAGAACAAGAGTTTAGCATTTGGTAAAAGACTCTTTGTTCCTTTAATACTCTATATAGTATATACACATTGCTCTTGAAATAAGGAATAAAAGTTCCGTGAATCTCTCCTCCCTGTTTTATTAAAATGGGAATTCCATTCGCACCGAGTGTTTACGCTAATTTTGCTGACTTTAATGGAATCCTCAAGCCACAGTCATATATATACAGGGTGTTTCCAAAGTCCCTCACTGTTTTTAAAATTTTATTAAAATAGCAATTACAAGAGGAACCAAATGACAATTTGGTTGCTGAGTCTACGATTCATGAGAATTTTGGTGGCATCAAACTTGGCTTCATAAGTTTACTGGAAAGTCACTGGTACACCTCAACGTGGGCACCGTCTTTTTCGAAACAAGCGAGCCACCGTTTTACGCATTCTTGGCCGACATTGGACAACATTTCGGGAGTAACAGAAGCACACGCATTCCTGATCCGTTCTTCTAGTGTGGGGAGGACTCGCGGCTTGGTGGCGTACACTTTGCTCTTAATGTAGCCCCACAAAAAGAAGTCGCATGGGGTAAGATCAGGCGAGCGAGCAGCCCATTCGATGGGACCACGGCGACCAATCCACCGATCCGGGAACTGCTTATTCAGAAATGAGCGAACCTCACGCGAGTAATGAGCAGGGGCACCGTCTTGCTGGAAAATGACTTCTTGCATGTCAGCTACAGCTGACAGTTGGGGGATGCAGAACTCCTGAAGCATACGAAGGTAATTGTCTCCGTTGACGTTCACGGAATTTCCATCTTGATCCCGGAAGAAGAACGGACCAATCAGCCCAGCTGAGGAGATGGCACACCAGACGACCAATTTCGGCGTGTCCCTTTCATGTTCACGGATCTCCGCAGGATTGTGAGTTCCCCAGATGCGGGTGTTGTGCCGATTGACGCGACCAGAAAGGTGGAAGAGAACTTCGTCGCTGAACCACATGTGCTCCAGGATCGATGGGTCTCTTTCGTAGTGATGCAGCAGTGTCTCACACATCTCCACCCGGCAATCGTAGTCTTGAGGTTCCAGCTTCTGAACCACCTGGATCTTGTACGGATACAGCTTGAGACCACGCCGCAAAATCCGTTGGATAGATGTCGCGCTGATGTTCAGTTCCGCAGCAGCTCGCCGAATGGACTTTCCTTGACTCTGAGTAAACGCCTCACGGACAGTTTCGACATTCTCCTCACTCCGCCCACTTCGAGGTCTTCCTGATCGTGGTTTGTCCTTTACGGATCCGGTCTCCATAAACTTCCGGTGGGTGGCGACGATGGTGTTCCTATCCGGTGCATAATGCTGTCCGTAGACTGCCCGGAATCGTCGCTGCACTTCGACCACAGATTGAAAAACCTCCTGCCATGCAGCGATTTTACACCTCTGCTCTAGAGTCAGCATGGTAGCAGAAGAAAACGGAGCAAAACTTCAAATGTAGACTCAAAAAAATTCTCACCTACTGAGTAAGAGTTTACCACAAGATGAACGTCGTTGGTCGATTAGCTGCAAAGAAAATTGAAAATCAAATTAGTGAGGGACTTTTGAAACACCCGGTATATATAAACGTACGTATATATATATGTAAAATATGATACAACATGAAGATAAAATAATTATAAAGCATTATAGAGTTGAAAAAGGTTATAGTGCAAGGAAATTACTTTCTGAATTCGATTATAAAGGATGGACTAGATCAGGTTTAGATTACTTATTGAGAACTATCGATGAAACAGGAAGCATTGAAAGGAAGGTTGGTAGTGGGCGACCAAAATCAGTTAGAGTAGATGAAAATATTCAGAAAGTGGAGGAACGTATCCTTAGTCAAGAGGATCGACCTGGTAGCCACATGACACCTGCTCAAATATCAAAAGAACTAGAAATATCAGAATCAAGCGTAAGAAGGATTACTAAATCTGATCTGCAATTTAAACCATTTAAAAGAGTGCATGGACAAAGATTGTCAGAAGTAAACTGTCAGAAAAGAGTTGAGAAATCCAAACGTATTTTACGTATAATAACTGAAGATAAACTTTCCAAGACATTTTTTACGGATGAAAAACGTTTTACGGTAGAGCCACCAAGAAACTCACAGAATGACCGGGTTTATTCTGATGTTGCGAAGAAAAATGAAATCCAAGATGAAAGACTGTACGCAACAAGGAGTCACTTTTCTTCTAGCGTCATGGTTTCTGTTGGAGTGTCCAAGTTGGGAAAAACTTCAATATTTTTTATTGAGCCAGGAGTGAAAATTAATGCTCAATATTATTCAAATACCCTGCTTGAGAAAATGCTTCCAGAAATGAGAAACTTGGCTAGTCAAGGTTACTTTATTTTTCAACAAGATGGTGCAACATCACATACTACCAAAACAACCATCGAATATTTGAAAAAGAATGTGCCTGAATTTCTGGAACCGAATAATTGGCCACCTAACAGCCCTGACCTAAACCCTGTAGACTACGGAATATGGGAAAACTTGGCAGAGAGAGTGTATAGGAACAGATTAAGGGATGTCAATCATTTGCGTGAGTTGATTATCGCAAAATGGGCAGAGCTCCCCCAAGAGCAAATAAATCGAGCAATAGACGAATTCAGACCAAGATTAAAAAAAGTGATAGAAATGCAAGGGAATCATATTGAACAGTTCTTTTAATTTTATTAAACTAAAAATTATCTACAGTATATCGTAAAAAATTTTTTTTTCATGTTAAGTAGGAGAATCTCACTTTTTAGTTAATTATTAATAAAATTAACAATTCTGAAGATATTGTCATAAAAATTTAAAGGATAATAGGTGATTACCTATACTTTATTGTGTAAAAAATTCAACTTAATTAGATAAATGGTTTTGTTTTAATAAAGGTTTGAATTTGGCTTAGATTTTTTTGACAGACCGTGTATATATATAATTAGTTACTTTAAAAAAAATTAGTTTTTGCTTCCGCCCGGGTTGTTCGTTTTGACGAAAGTCAAGCTTGTTGTTCCACCTTAGACCTACAGTTTAATGTAGAATCCGAACCACGACCCATCAAAGAATTCAGAAATTACAAAGTCCTCGCCTGGACTCGATCTCACGACCTGCCGATCAGCAGTCCAGCGCCTTGACTACTTGGCTACCCGGGTAACCATTTATCTACCAAACATTCTCTTCTGTGAGGAAGCATGAACAGCTGGATGAGTTGAGCACCTCCTGCCCTTGTCAGGAGTCGAACCCGTGGACAGGGGATTCGTAGTCAGCGATGCTAACCACCACACCATATACAGTTACTTTGTAACCTTATAGATGTTCCGTGCGTCGATCTCTCTTCACACGGAGGTCAAGCTGGTAGCCTCATCTCTAAACCTGGCTTGATACAGAAGCGAGTTGGTGGTTTCAGCTCACCACCTCACATAGTCAGGCGCACCCGGCTCATCCGGAATCGTCTTGAGGCAGGCTTATATATATATATATATATATATATATATATATATATATATATATATGTTAAACACAGACCGTGCATGGAACAAGGAACTCTTCTGGGAAAATTAAATCCACTATAGTCCGAATAAGTAATGGTAAATGACAAATACCATAGTTTTTTTCCTTTTTCATGATTTTAGCCCGACGTGGGCAACGGGTCTCTCGCAAAGAGATCCCATAAATATAGCTTCCCTCACCAGCTATCTGCAAAGCAGACAGGATCCAGCTTTGGGACGTGGATCTAGGGTTTAAAGCAAACCTAGATCCCTACACTCAGAACCTCTATATAAGTAAAAGACTCGTTGCATTCACGTCGTGTTGAATAAATCAAAGAAAAAGGGGTAACTATTGTATTTTTAGCCAAAAAAAACCAAAACTTAAACCTCAACCGGGACATTGAGCGTCCACTTTTCAAGGCACGAAACACGTCCGTTTAGTATACACAAACTCAGAATGGTTCCCTGAGAACATTATATGTTAAACACAGACCGTGTATGGAACAAGGAACTCTTCTGGGAAATTAAATCCACTATAGTCCGAATAAGTAATGGTAAATGACAAATACCATAGTTTTTTTTCCTTTTTCATGATTTTAGCCCGACGTGGGCAACGGGTCTCTCGCAAAGAGATCCCATAAATATAGCTTCCCTCACCAGCTATCTGCAAAGCAGACAGGATCCAGCTTTGGGACGTGGATCTAGGGTTTAAAGCAAACCTAGATCCCTACACTCAGAACCTCTATATAAGTAAAAGACTCGTTGCATTCACGTCGTGTTGAATAAATCAAAGAAAAAGGGGGTAACTATTGTATTTTTAGCCAAAAAAACCAAAACTTAAACCTCAACCGGGACATTGAGCGTCCACTTTTCAAGGCACGAAACACGTCCGTTTAGTATACACAAACTCAAAATGGTTACCCCCTTTTTCTTTGATTTATTCAACACGACGTGAATGCAACGAGTCTTTTACTTATATAGAGGTTCTGAGTGTAGGGATCTAGGTTTGCTTTAAACCCTAGATCCACGTCCCAAAGCTGGATCCTGTCTGCTTTGCAGATAGCTGGTGAGGGAAGCTATATTTATGGGATCTCTTTGCGAGAGACCCGTTGCCCACGTCGGGCTAAAATCATGAAAAGGAAAAAAAACTATGGTATTTGTCATTTACCATTACTTATTCGGACTATAGTGGATTTAATTTTCCCAGAAGAGTTCCTTGTTCCATGCACGGTCTGTGTTTAACATATAATGTTCTCAGGGAACCATTCTGAGTTTGTATATATATATATATATATATATATATATATATATATATATGGTGGCGCAAAAGTCAGGAGTCAAAGGAGCATTTGTTAAGAAAAGTACATTTTAGGATGGAGAAAGTCACTATTTCACTATTCATCTTATTATTAATTATTTTTTCTTATCCGTTACATATATTCTTTACTTTATGCAATGATGACCCTTTCAATCCTGACCTTTGCGCCACCCCGTATATATATATAAGCCAACTCTAAAGGTCGAGCCACGAGTCTGTCCTCCGTGAAGTGAGAAATCACTACACGGAAAACGTGTATGGTTTTAAGATTAAGGTAAGGATATATACTCGTATATACTCGTATAATAATAATAATAATAATAATAATAATAATAATAATAATAATAATTACTTTTCCGTTAGTAAAATATTTTTTGTCATATTGAAAAATTTGCTTACTTTTTACGAGTATGTTTCTTGGAAGTGTTCCAAATCTTGTTCCACAAACCTAGACGCCAAAAAAAGAGGAACGTGGAATTTCTCAAAGAGCACCGAGAACGCGGAAGGAAAGTTTTAAAAATGTTCACACTGTGAAAGGAATTCCGAGAAAACGCGTACTTTAGAACAGGAATTTCACTAACAATGACCATTGCGAACGTCCTGATATATATATATATATATATATATATATATATATATACATTATAAAAAAAATCTCAGTTTCCAAGGATTTAGGGTGAGGAGGCAAAAAAAAAGTGAAAAGTGAGTAAAGGCAGGAAATAAAGCGTACACATGCGTCTTGATAGACCAGCATCTCTCCCACCAATATTGCAAAATTCCACAACTGCGGAGCTCCATACGCCATACGTAGTGGTTCCTTCAGTCCTTGTCAAAAAAAAAGAGAGAAAGTCCAGAACTTACATACTGTACTTCTAACAAACCTCCTTCAGTCCAGCGACTTGCAGCCACTTCTCGTGCATCTCGCCATGTCCATCCATCTTCTCGTCCTTCCTCTTCTCCTTCTACCTTCGCAAACACTAGTATGCACTTTTTCACAACTCTGTCATCCTCCGTTCTCTCAACATGTCCATACTACCTTAATACACCTTCCTGAATTTTCACTTCCACTGATTTCTGAATGCCACATCTTTCCAGAACTACACGATTTTTTACTCTATCAATCCGACGCACGCCACATATACTGCTCAGGTTGTCCATTTCAACCGTCTTACTCTTGACTTCTCCCTTTCATGCCATGTCAATGTTTCACACCCATACAAAAATGTCGGTACCAACACATCTTCATGTAATTGTCACAACATCTCGATCCAGTCTTCACTTTTTCACAACCGCTTTCAGCGCAGTCGCCACCTTTCTTTCTTGATTTACTCCACTGTTAACTTCATCCACAGTCGTACATCTTTTATTCAATACACATCCCAGATGCTTAAAAGAATTTACTAATTCGTGTGTTTCATCATTTACCATCACATGACAGTCCGAATTTTCCTCACTCTCTACAATCACTTACTTTTACCTGTATTTACTTTCAACAATCTTCTCTCGTACATCGCCACAAAACTCTTAACAACCCCTTGCATATCACACTCATTTTAGGCAAACAGCACAGCATCATCCATATACAACAGATTCCACAAGCCCCCACCTATTCCCATCACATGCCAGATTCAATCCTCCTTCTGGCGATTGCGTTTTCACCTTTCTCATCACTCCAACCATAAACAGATTGAACAGCTACGGAAACATCACACACCCTTGGCGGTCATCAACATTTATCTCAAACGAGTCATTCACTTCTTTATTTCCTCTCACACATGCACTACTTCCATCATAGAAACTCTTCACCGCATCCGCATTCATGAGTCTACTGTCAATTCCATATATATTCAAGACCTGCTACATTGCTTCGCTATTCATTCTATTATAGGCTTTCTCAAGATCTATAAAAGCCGTGTATACCTTGCAGTCCCTTTCTCAATCACTTGTTTCACTGCAAACACTTGATCGACACAATCTTCCACCTCGGAACCCTCCTTCCTCATCACACGCCAAGCATTCTGTGATACCACGAACTCTTTAAATTACTATTCTATCATACAGTTTCCCCACTACATTCAATAGACTTACACCTCTGTAATTCTTACATTCACTTCTTTCACCTTTTATTTTGTACAATAAAACAATTATTGCTTTCTTCCAATCTTCAGGCACATTCTCATTTGCCCATGCACGCTGACAATTACAGCCACTCCAACCCTCTCAATCCCCGATACTTAATCATTTTTCCATATATTCCATCCATTTTTCAGTTTGCGAACGGCCGCTTTCACTTCATCTGTGGTTTTCTTCTCAAGCATTCTGTCACGTGTCTCTCACACTGCCAAATCCTATCATATTTTTATTTGCACTCTTCTCATCAATTCCACCCATCAAATCCTCGCAATATTCCTTCCATCTCTTTGGTAGATCCAGATCCGCTGTGAGCATTCTTCCATTCTCATCCTTTACTCTCAAACTTTCTTTCTTAGTTTCATTCTTGCACTTCCGCACTTCATTCAGAACAACTTTCTATTCTCTACATAATTCTCATTCATCCTCCTTCCAAATTCATTGTTTACTCTGTTTTTTCTCTGCGGCACGAGTCTCTTCATTAGTCCCTTTGCTAGTCTCTTCATTAGTCTCGTTACACTTCTCTCGCTCTCTCCACACACCCTCTTTCTTCTTTTACTTTCTCCTCTATCGCAATTACCTTGCACACACAACATTCATTTTCCTTTTATCCTCAACTGCTGATGCACCATCGGCATCCCACCACGCTGTCGCCCTCTTCTTCGCACCTGTTTTTGCAACTCCACACACATTCCTTGCATTCCTAATCAGGCATTCCAAGTACACATTTCACATTTCATTCAGATCCATCTATTCTACAACTTCTACACTCGTTCTGAAGCGATGATGAAAAATAGAGATAAAATCTATGGAAAGTGGAAAGATTATTTCATTTACAGAGTTAAAGAATTCAAATACAATCAGAGGAGCTGCAAATAGCCAAAACGGATTTCCTAAGTCGGCAGTTCTGATAGGTCCCTCACTTTTGAGTGAACGATGACAGCAGTATCTATTAACGTAGCGACTTCCCTCAAACAAACTCGAATCGAACATCTCCATAAATAATGTGTACAGAGTTTAAGAACAGTCGGTTCGGAGTTTCGACCTCACAAATTTGCCGAAATCTGGTCGAACACTTATATGTAGATTGGCAGACTTCACTAAAGTCGACTCGAACCTAACTTAATCTAACCCGCCCTTATTTAACCCAATTCAGCAAACCTAAAGTAGCCTAAAAAATCCAAAATCTATTTTGTTCCAATTCATTTAGTTCAGCGTTCCTCAATATGAGTGAGAGGGAGAAGAATAAAGAAGTTAGAAGAAAGAATGGATGTCAATTCTACGTGTGCTTCAAGTCAATAAGAAACAAATTCTTTCCCAAAGAATATTTACTAATCTATACGTGAAAAAATAAAGATATTTAATGGAGAAAAATCTGTTATTAGAAGTGTATATTGAAATTCTAAATTCCTATATGGAAGTAAGGTCCATGTGTGGATCTATGAAGGAAATTGGGGAAACCAGTCAGTCATAATTCGAACGTTGTTGAGGGTGGTCGTGCTAACAAACGCGGTCCCACAGTTTCTCCCTTCACTGAGGAACTCAAAAATTTTGTGTAAGTACAAACATTACTGTACCTATTCAATAGATATTTAATATAAAGTATATAAACGTCAGATTACGAAGTAACCTCCTTCATTACTCGTCAAAAATGCCATTATAAGAAACAATGTAATTAACGGATATTATATTTTCTCGCGGATCTTAAAATCGAAATCTTAATTTCATTCTTGTAATTATTTGAAAAGAAATTCGTTATTTGTTTTAGTTTTAGTAATTAGTTATCGCTATTTTGGTCCTTATTTTTATGAGGATATTTTGGATATGCCAATATAAGAGTCACGAAATTCTAACATTATAAATTCTTTATCGACCTCTTTTTTTAACATATATACACAGTATATATATATATATATATATATATATATATATATATATATAATTCTTTTCTGAATTAAGTAACCTAGATGTACCGCAAATACACGCACACACGTGTGCACACAACTCATGTGTACCAGATCCTGACTTTGCGACCTTCTCATTACGTGGAAGATGTCCAACTCTGGACGAGATATGCCTACTAATTGAGCGCTCGAATTAAATGTGAACACTGATACCCCTCCCCATCAATATATATACACACATGTAT
>JAJOZX010002403.1:472500-520000 GCA_023014485.1 Bathynomus jamesi | reverse complement strand
CTTCCCACCGTCTCATGCTTCTCATCTTCCTTTCTTTACACAAAACTCAGCGGACATCGACTTACGAGGGACGAATTAAAGTCATACGCGTCTACGTAAACTTCTCTTATAACAAACACAGCAAAATTTTTTAATTTATTCTTAATAATTAATAAAAAATGTATGATATTATTAAAAATTTGTACAATCCATCGGAACAAACATTTATGACTGGTGATACATCCGAACAAACAAAGGTATTTACTGAAGGTTACTAAACTCTCATAAACATTTATAAACGTTTTTAAATGTTAAATGAACAACAGTTGTTTCGAAGGAACCAATATAGTCAAAAGTATAAAAAAACGACGAACCCATGGTTGCTTTGTGGCTTATCAAAGCCTACTGATCAGAAACACACAGGTTATTTAAGAACATGTTAAGAAGGACATTTATAGAATATTACACGATATATGAGGGGTCCCGCGTCTTACGGTATCTAAGCGCCAAAATTAAAATTCGCCAGAAATCGCCTCCAAAGTTCAGCAATATTCTCGCAATAATATCTATGTTATTAATTGAGCTAGAACGTTCATTTTTGGCTAAATTAGAGTTCTAAGTATGCTAATGAAAATGTTGATGAGTTTTTGGAATAGATTTTCATATTTTATATTTTATATATATTTTTTTTAATTTTTTTATTTTCTTATTATGCCGAACTTTGGGTGAACTTTGGGCTGGCGATAGAGGTGAAAAAAGTAGTTCGCTTCATAAGGTTTTCAACCATACTTTTAGTGTCGTAAGGTCATTATAACCCAAACCACGCGATAGAGGAAGGGCGAAAATAGTGATATCCATAAAAAACACGTTTTCGCCTGTGGTGGCGCTTAGGTATCTTAAGACGCGCGACCCCTCATATGCCAAAACAAACCTGATAAATTACTCCAAAAGTGTACTTGCTGTTCAGATGGAATTATTAGTTAACAAATTGTAGCCTAAAGGAACGTAGGAATTTATTAACAAAATCAATCAAACGGAACGCATTAAAGAAATTTTGTATACATGGTTCTTGCTTCCCTGACCAAAAAAAGACTGACGAAGTAAATAAATATTCTTCCTTTGTAGAGAATCTGTGTAGCGGAAGACATCCCCTCTGTCCAACTCCTTTAAAGGGGAAGAAACTTTCCCGAAATTTGTCCTTCCTTGCCGTGATTTTATTTCCGGGCCATTTGCTGCTTATATAATTACTTTTTTCAGACCGGAACTTATCTCAATGTTCTAAAATAGCTCCGCTTCCCTTACATTTAGAAGTACTGATTTGGAGATTCTCAAAATATCTTTAGTGTGAATTTTTTTCCGACTGTGAACAAACCTCTAAAAAGACCATTTATTATAGTCATTTTATAAATTTCCTCAAGGAGAAAAAGACACTTTCCTTTTATCAGTTCGGTTATGACCCAGTTAGAATGATGACATTTATAGAACGTCTCCGAAAAAAAAGAAAAATCCGAAGGTCCACTATATCAAAATATACACCTTTTACTAAAAATATATTGAAAAAACTTATAATGGCATCATATCTTTAACTTAAACATAACAGGCAACTCATAATCTTTAAAAGAAGACACGATACGTTGCATAACAACGTATGTACCTACATATAAAGGTCGATTAATGGCATCGATTATCGTCCCATTTTGTATAATAGGCTGCGATAAGTACCGTAATGTAATTAATTAATATCTAATTAATGCGGATGACAAATCAAACTTCATATTTGATAGCAACCTGTCCACTCTCGATAGAAGTACAAACGAAAGGTTCGAGCGTATTTGTAATTGATTAAAATGACATAAAGTTGCTTCAGATTAAATAACCTTCAAAGGTTTAAAAAACACATGATTCGTGAGGTCTTTATTTGGTTAATTTAACGCCTGAAGTAATTCTGACATTTCTTTTATGCAAAACGCTTAAAGGCATACATGTAGCCATGATGCATTGATTCGTATTTCCCAAAATTGTTCTGTTAAAGAGATACAGAATCACAGGCTAACAAAGACCCCCAAGATCCATTCTAGAAAGAAATAGAGAAAGAAAGGAAAAAGCAAATGAAAATAACCAATCCTGGAAACTGACACCATGCTTACTCGTATAAATGTGTAAAGCTTTCACGCAGGAAAAGAAATAATATAGCAAAGTGTAGAACAGACAAGACTCTCCCTCTTCTGCCAACCACTGCTGACAGAAAATTGTTGTGGAAGAAAATTTATAGGAAGACAGGAAAGAGTATGATGAGAAAAATAGCTTCAGAGTTCATTCACACCATGCGTACATTTAATAAATGCAAAACTTCACTTTTACGTGGAGGTCGAAATGTGACAATAAAACCCACACTAATAGACGGAGTTTATTTCCACTTTAAACTCCGTCTATTAGTGTGGGTTTTATTGTTACAAATGCGTACACTTATCTCGTGTAACTAATTATGCATTAGAGGACAGTGGAAAATAAAGGATAGCATGAAACACCAGACGACTCAATCCAAGCTACACCATGCATTTTTTTTAAAGGAAATTTTTTTATTTACTTATCATCATTTTATCGCTGCGTCATTTTTTCGATGAATGCCAAGGCCATCGTGATGAGAACTTAATTTTAAAATTGATTATTTATACTGCCATCTTTCGCACTGGAATTACTTAGATAATGGAGCACTAATCCAGAGGCACCTCCAGCCGATCAACACACCCCAGTTTAAGAATTCCCACGAAAGTGTACATCATGTATGTGATTTTTCCCCTTTTTCAAAGAAAATATTTATCATAACGTAATTTATATCGCGTCCTTCGCATAGGAATTACTTAGATAAGGAAGCACTACTCCACAGGCACTTCCAGCTGGCCAGCACCCCCAATTTACAAATTCCTCGACAGTGTACATATGTGTATTTTTATTTTTTTTTTTAAATTGGATTACACACCACTTAAAACTAAAGTTCTACTCTAGATAAGTAGCTTCTCTGAAGTTGAATATGTCCGTTTGGAGATTTTGGCTCCCGTGAGTCCCCATCAAGCTTTCCATCATCTGAGAACTCCCAGTGCTCTGAAACCAGACCAGAGCAGCGCTTCCTACTACATTTATTGGAAAAGGGAACATCACTACTTCTACATAAAACTATGAAAACTCCTCTATCTAGCTAGTTAAATATACCGCGATTTCACTGAAAAATACTAACAATCCTACACTGTTTACTGAAGTAGAATCCCTGAAATTGAAAACGTCTGTTCAGAGGTTTTGACTGAAGACTCACTACCGAGAATTCCCATCAATTAAAAACAAGTCGATAGAAATGAAAAAAAGCTATCATTTGAGAACACCTACTGCTCTGATACCGGACCTGACCAGCGCCTCCTGCTTCAATTACGAACAAAAGGGAACATCACCATCCCTAACTCTACCCCAACCAACTCCGTTTATGACCCTCCACTGCAGGTGTATTTGGAGGTTTTGACTCCCGAGCGTTCTCACATTGACAACACCCAGTGCTCTGTAACCAGACCAGACCAGACCCTCCTACTACATTTGCATTTAAAAGGATATCACTACTTCCATCTCAATATATAGACACTATATACCTAAAGAGTAACCATCCTTCAAACTTAATTAGCTATTTGGAGGTTTAACTCCCGAGAATTCCCATCAGACTTCCCGTCTCTACCAAGAGCTATCATCTGAGAACTTCCAGTGCTCTGAAACTAGACCGATCAGCGCCTTCTATCTATCTATCTATCTATATATATATATATATATATATATATATATATATATATATATATATATATATGCTGCAAACCCACAAGGAAAAAGAAAAACGATTCCAAGGCCTTTCGTGTTTAATTGTGAAATTCATCCCATATATATATATATATGAACTAAATCCTATATTTCAAATTGCATAAAATGCATATTACTAAGGTCCCTATCATACCTATTGTATTTTACTCAATATAACACGCTGGGGGAAATACGAGTCAATACATTATAGGTACACGTTATGCTTAAAGCGTTTTGCATAAAATACTATTACAATTATTTAGAGCATTAAATTAACTAAAAGGGAATTCACAGATCATATGTTTAAGCCTTTGATGGTTATCTAAACTATTGATGGTACGGGGACGCTCAGACTGTATTCGCTCACACACTATAAAATATTTTTAAAATGTCCCATGAATGTGCAGTAATTCTTCAATTATTTTAATATAATTTTAATATAAAAACTGGTAATTATATCTAGCTGTTATTATTATTATTATTATTATTCTTATTATTATTATTATTATTATTATTATTATTATTATTAAATTCATAGGTACAGTTGTACAAAAATGTTCACCGAAATTTTTTTTTTTAAGAACCCTCAAAATTTATTAATATATTTTCGAAATTTATTAATATATTTTCGACTCCATTTTTGGCGAATATTTTTTTCGAAAATGTATCTTGATCTTGCGTCAGTAACGCAAAATGTTGTTATATAATTGAATTACGAAATTATGACGGTTGTTCGAAAAGTTTCAGGACTGAGCCCACCAAACGACAAGTGCTGCGTGTAGGAAGCTCCGCCCATACTTGGTGATAGACAAGACCTCTGTGCATATTTGAACATGTTTGGATCTGTCTCACTGCGTCAGTCTCGTAAACCATTCATATTTGAGGCATAGGATCCATATTTCAAAAGCCAAACTTTACACTTGAAATATCAGAAGGAGAAACTTCTTTCATACGGAGGCGTTGATGCTTGGAATAACTTAGAATCAAACTTAACAGCAACGCTCTTGTTACATTCTATTTTCTTTATCTCTCTTTTTCTTCTTCTTCAAAGTTTGTAAGAAAATCAATTAATATTTATGTAGTCAATTTCTCTCTTGTGTTCATTTAGAAGGCAGAAATTTGTTAGTTATACGGGCTATTTTTCTTCTTATCTGTAGAAGTTAATTCTTCATGGTTAAATTAACTATATTGAGATACCTGTCATGGCATTCTCTCTGTAGGTTGTATATGATAAAGGAAACATACTTTCTCCTGAAAAATAACTCGTATTATCTCAGATTTAACAGGTAATAAGATGTAGTATTTATAACTTGTACTTTATAACTGGTATTTATATTTTGAATAGTAAGGAATTATTATTATTATTATTATTATTATTATTATTATTATTATCCTCAAACTTCAGTTTCAGTGCATGTAAATACAAAAATTTGAAAGGCGTCGGGAAACACTATGTGGTGCTTTTAATGAATTTCGCCCAATTATGAACAAAATATTTATTGTTAGAATGAATAACCCTTAATTGAACTGTCAGTTTAAAAGCATTTATTATTAATAAAAAATAAATGCTTTAAAGCTTCGTTCAGAAATGCTTCGTTCAGTAAAAAGGGAAGTATATACTCACTATAGAACCCAATTTAACTCACTAATGCTCGAAGTAAAAGCTGAATGACTTTGATGTAGATGGAATACTAGAAGCGAATACTAGCTAATTACTATAGAAATGTAAATTCAGAGAATATAAAGGTAACCCAAAACGTTAATAATTGAACCTCATTAAGAAAGTGATTAATAAAAACCCGAAAATTAATAATCATATAATAACAAACTCATTAGAGAATACACTAGTATTATAAACACTTTTAACGAATATTTCGACGAACAGGAGCCTAATCTCGCTTCAAGTACGAATATTCCATCTACATCAAGGTCATTCAATACACACTTAGAGCCTTCCCTCTCTCAATCCCTCTCTTCCTGCCCCCTGCGATTCAATGATAGTCATAAAACGGATGAAAAATAAAAAAAATGTGCTTTAGATAAAATTCCAAAAATAATTTATAAGATTGAACTTAATAATTGTAATCAATAAATTCTATTAAATGTAGCATATACTGTAATTAATATAAAAATACACAAAAACTTCACGTTATATCAGAAGAACCTTACAGCAATCTGAAAGACGAAAAGCATCAATAGCTATTCTACTTGGTTTAGTTGCGTAAAGTCTTCTACACATGTGTTGATTTATGACATACCTTTAAAAAGGTTAAACATTACAGCTTTACAGGATTACCTTGAGTTGGTTTCTACTCATACTTGGATAACAGAACACAAATCTCTAACAAATTTTTCATACTTCACAAAACCTATATTCCACGGAGTGCCTCAAGGGAGTATCTTGGTACCGATGCTTTTCCTCATTTACACAAACAATTTCTACCGATCATTATCCAACTTGTTGTCTTATCAGTACGCAGATGACACAACAATCATTACTTCAAACCAGGTCTTATTACTACCCCAAGCAACTACCAACAATGAATTCCAAACAATATATGAACGGTTTAATATCTTTAAATATAAATAAAATAGCTTATATACACAAAGAAGGAAACGATGATCCTTTTAAACCTAAATATAAATTCGGTCTCTCTATAAACGTGCAATCGGTCAAGCTTCTGGGAATTACCTTTGAAATAAACCTGTCATTCAAAGAACACACTGAAGTCTTTACAGTAAATTAACTAAAGTTACATACACCATAACAAAGGTAGGTGCAACTCCCTAAAGAAGTTCTAAAGATCTATATGCTACATTATATATGGTGTAATCACACGTACAGTAAAACATTAGCGCTTAAGAAGGTGCATGAAAATATTTAATTCAGCTATTGGTGGTTAAGCAAAAAAGAACTTATGTTAGGCTAAAGTTACTACAGAGGTTAACCTACTGAGGAAGGCACTGGGAAACTACCCCAGTTATTTCTTCCCACATATTTAACAAACCAGCTGAAAAGCAAATTAATGTTTACATTTTACCTACGCAGTTGTATCGCACCATTCTTATATAATAAATATAATAAAGTTTTCATATACACACACACACACACACAGGGTGGCCCCAAAAGTCAGGACACAGGGGAAATAATCTGTTTCACGCATTATGTTGGTTTCATAATAAATGCTCAAACTGAGACCCACTAATCTCGATACACTTCTCAATTCGTCTTCTGAGTGAAATCTTCACATATCTCAACATAACATGAGAAATCTTGACACATTCAGCTGTTATTCGAGTCTTCAGTTCTTGAGGACGATCACTGTAAACGACTGATTTCAAATGAGCCCACAAAAAGAAATCAAGAGGCGTTAGGTCTGGTGACGTAGGAGGCCCAAATTCATTCAGGCAATGACGAACTCTGAGTGCAAAGTGTGGTGAAGCGTCGTCTTGTTCAAAGAAGAGCTTCCTTCGTTGATTCAGCGACTGTTTGAGGCAGTGATGTAGTCGAGACCACCATGGCTGAGACCGAAACCATATGCAATTTATACACGTATTCAGGATTGTATAATGCCTAATTCCTAAGCTCTGCATTTTACAGTCAGGAATAAAGATTCTAAAGAGGTTATCGAGTGACAATTGCAAAATTTACTCATAATTTATTCACAAATTCATAGTTTGTGACATTTTTAAGCAGTTAACTGCCTATTTAAAACAAGATAAGTGTTCGTTGCATTTGAGGAACATCAACATACTCAGCAGTGATGTAGTTGAGACCATCATGGTCGAGACCGAGACGGAGACCAGAAAAAAAGGTCTCGAACCGGTCTCGAGTCCTACATCACTGGGTCCTCCATGAAAACAGACCATATTAAGATATCACCTAACACCATAACACCATACCATAACACGTGAAGCATTTGAGGGAGTGAGGGTTTTCATTTAACCAGTAACGAGCGTTATGGCGTTTAACATGCCCATTAAGATAAAACATTGCCTCATCAGTGTCTCACCTGGAACAGAGAAAACAAACAGTATTAATATAAATTAATTTCCCCCATACGTCCTGACTTTTATGCCACCCTATATATATATATATATATATATATATATACACAGTATATATTTTTTTTTTTCAGTACTGATTAAAATAATTATTACAAAAACAATACCATTTATATATTTATTAATTCACACATAATACTTAAAGTGGAGCTTGGGGGCTTAGTAAAAAAAAAAGGAAAACATTATTTTTACTCACTCATAATCATATGGCTCAAAATTTCTGACTAACCAGCATTAAAAACTTCACAATGAGCTTTCGACATATATATATATATATATTATATGTCATACACATCCATATAAGGACGCCGACGAACTTCCCTCCGCAACTGTACGTGCGCCTTTCTTCTTTCCTAATTTTCTTTACGTAGGAAGAAGGGGGCAAGGGCGAGTGCCATCAAAATGCTTTCCCCCCCCCCCATGTGTATAAGAAAGAGAGAGCCAAAATCAAAGTATCTGACGCCCACAATGCCATTTTATTTATTTATTTTTTTTAATAAATTTTGAAAAGATTGTACAGTATAGTGTGTAAAATGTATGTATATATGTGCAGTGAAGAATAAAGGGAGACGTGTTTTTATGAGAGCATGCTGGACTGCTTACAGGGTAGATGAGATACCGAAAAAGATCAACTAAAGAGGACAATAACAGGAGAAACGGGAGTTCCAGCACTTTCTGTCTCCTGCCTAACATCTCTCCCCACCCCGGAATACTTCCCTGATCGATTGGTATCAACAATCTCCTCCTTATAACAGTGGTGTACATAGTGGTACTTAGAAAAACATGGTGGCAAAAAGTGATAAGTTAACTGCGCAACTAGCTATTTATGTGTCGCTGGACCCAACTTCTAGATTACAGCGTTTCTTAACCTTTTCATGCACCTTAACTTTTCATGTACATTAAACATTCATTGCTACCTTTGATAAAATAAATTGCTTTTTATGAGGTAGGAGGGGTCAAGGGCTTCACTATAGTGCTCGCGAGCAAAGTTTTAGGTGATGGTGGAGAGCACTGTACACAACTTAAAGAGCACTTTGGTGCTCGCGAGCACCAGGTTAAGAATCCCTGTTTTAGAACAACCTCGATAAAGATACGAAATAAAATCTAACGCTAAAAAGTTTTCAGAAAAACCTGAAAGATAAACTCATCAAATCACTCAATCCGTAAGTTGCCTCTCCTTATTGAGTTCTTTTCCCACCTTCTTACCCCGTTCCCTTCTCTTTACATACCAGTTATAAAATGAAAAGCAATTATTATATATATATATATATATATATATATATATATATATATATAGGGTGTTCTAAAATTACTTGGTAAACTTTTATATTGCGCCCATATAAAAGTTTACTAAGTAATTTTAGAACACTCTGTATATATATATATATATATATATATATATATATATATATATATATATATATATATATACACATATATATATACAGGGTGTCTCATAAGTCCGGCATCATAGGAAAAATAATAAAAAAAGGCAAAACAAAAGTTTTTATTTACAGAACGTGCTCAATATGTCCACCATTGTTTTCAATACGCAAATTCAGACGTGATACCCAGTCAGCAAGCACACGGTGAATGATGTCAGGAGTAATGGTGTTACATGCCCCAATAATGCGCTGCCGCAAATGTTCAACACTCCTGGTTTTCTCTGTGTATACCAGCGCTTTCAAGTGGCCCCAGAGATAAATATCTAGTGGCGTGAGATCCGGGCTTCTAGCTGGCCATTCCACAGGCCCTCGACGTCCTATCCAATGACCAGGGAATTGTTGGTACAGGTATTCCCTTACTTGGGTGCTGTAATGTGCAAGAGCGCCGTCTTGCTGGAACCATGTTGGGAAATTTCCTTCTTCGTTCGAGACACTGGGAAATGCTTCTTCCTTGACCATACGTAGGTAGGTGCCTCCAGTGACATGTTCATCGAAAAAGAGGGGGCCTATGATGCGATCCTTCCAAATGCCACACCATACCATCACCCGAGATGCACCTTGTTCCTTTGAAGAGGTATACCAGTGAGGGTTGTTTTGAGACCAGTAGCGGGTGTTCTGTCGATTTACCTCACCATTTCCATAAAAAACAGCCTCGTCACTGAACAGAATGGTGGACGGGAAATTGGCATCCCGAGCATAAATTATGGTTTGTAGAAATAGAAAAATATGAATTTCTCCTATGATGCCGGACTTATGGGACACCCTGTATCTATATATATGTGACATTCGCAGTTGCATCCGCACCCACATCCGCACTTTGCAAAGCGGACGTTTGCGGATGTTATAACATTATAACATTTCCGTATATGCAGTATACACCTAATTCCCAAACGTCTGTATGATGACACTGACTGATGTTTAGCGTTTTGAAAACTTCAAGAAAAGGAAATGTTGAAGGGCAGCAATTAGGAGTCGGGTCTTCGTCTCGCATCCTGAGAACACACTATAATAAGCAGTGTGGCTAAAACTCATAAATACTATATTAAAAGAGTATACCATAACATCACTATTATTGGTAAGTACAAATGTAGTGTGCAATGTATATTGTACATTGTATATAGCATGATTGCTTAGTTATATGGCTTTTTTTGTGTGACTTGATCAATGTTGTAGTTCCTTATAAAATGATCAAATGTTTTTACGTTATAAAAACCTAAAACATGTTAATAATGGAGGGAATCGAAGATCTATAATATTTTTATAAACATCCGCATCCGCGGATGTGTAAAATCTGACATCCGTTACATCACTAATATATACCAGCCTGTGTATCATCTCCATGGCTCATGTTAATTTCCGTATTACATAGGTGGTTGTAGTCAGAAATATTTGCTGAGCAACAAGGCCATTGTAAATCAACTTTAGCGAATTGAATTAAGCTGTTTGTTGTGAAAGAATAATATTATCTGCAATGACTACGAAACTTTTTTATTTGGCTTGGACCTCACCTGGCGAGGAAGGCCCCATTCTTTGGTTCATGCTGATGATCGATGGTTAGCTTTTGGTTTGTATTTCTGTCGAAGGTTTTTGATGACATTTTATACGTTGTCCCATATGATGCCAAAACTTTGACCTATCTGCGTCTTACTTTGACCATATCCCTGATACCTAATCACCCAATCAGAATTGACAGTATATTACGAGCCACAAATGTACGAACCATCTTTCAAGATCGATGAATACTTTCGACGGGAGCTGTTTTTTTATCTGTAACGTAAGAAGAGGTCTTGTGCGTACATTCGGCTTTTTCACAACACACACACACACACACACACACACACACACACACGCATATATATAATACAGAACTGAAGAATTTTAAACGAACATAGTATTTGCTCATAAAAATTTGATTGAATCACTAATAAATTTTCGATTTCCTGACTAATTATAGAATGTGTTTATAATCGAATTCCGAGGCTAATTTGCTCGTATTATTTATATCATCATAAAAATAGGTTTTCATAAAAATACAAAACATATAATTTGTAATTTAAGTTCCTGAAAACATTTCATCTTTGTGAAAAGTTAAATTAATTTGCTGGCATCGGTTTTTTGTCATACAAAGAACTATCAAGACTGTGGTCCTAACCTTCCCGTGGATGGCTGCGTGAATACATTAACAAAAGCGGCAATTACTATTATTATTATTTTTATTATTATTATTATTATTATTATTTATTATTAGTAGTAATAATAATCACCAATAATTAAATTCTTATTTTATGTTCACACGCATTAAAAATTTTTAATTAAAAACTTCTTCATAAGTTCTTTAGTAGATTTTTAAGCCTCATCGTCGTTCATAAAGGATGGCTGAAAAGGGTTCCCTTTTAAAAGGTTCTTTTATGTAATTAAAAGGACGTTCATTATTTATTTACTTGAAAATGAAGTTCAGAATTTAAATGAGTTGCCATCTTATAATTATGTTCATTAATTAAGTAGTTCTTAATCAGTAATAAAAGCGACCTTTTCTTATTTCTGCAAAAATAAATAAGAAAGGTCTATTTAAGTTTTGCAACTGCCGTTTCCAAGGAAGACATGTTGAATGTGTGATATGATTCAGGGACATAAATAGAGGACGAGTTTAAAAGTCATGCCTCAAAGGTGTTTATTTTAAAGTTATTTTTGGGGCAGGACTTTGGACTCATCCTGTATATAGGGTTGTTATAAAAGTCATAGAAGGGTTTTAAAATTTGATAAATTTTCCTTACTTTAGGAACTCAGTATCAGCCATTTGTTTACATTTTACGTTGTCTTTCTAACTTCCTTAACATTTTAGCATTCTCGCTAAACCATTTTCACTACAAGTCTATTAAATATTACAAATGTTTCGACCCAACTTCAATGGTCATCTTCCTAGCATTAAGTTATGTAAGAATTTGGCTTTACTTATATAATTATTTGAGATAGAACAAAAGAGTAAATGGCATTATAAAGCTTAGTTACCAAATACCATCTTTTTTTTCAAACACTTTACACTTGAACATTTCCTCCGATATTCCGTCTTGGGCGATACAACGTTCGATCCTATATTTTGCAAAGACTGAAACACATTTTTGAATTGTTGTTGCTCTGATTTGGTAAATACAACATAGTAGTAACATAATGATCTTGGGAATCCTTACTTTTTGGTCACCTTTTCTTCTCGTTTATTCTTTTTTCCTTCTCTTATTTTTCCAACAATTTTTAGTTTTATTTTGTGCTTAGGTCTCTCCATCTTTGTACTCCCACATTTTGTTTTTATAATATTACAGATTATTACTGTTCAAAAGGTCTAGATTTTACCCATTTCTAACCTATTACTTTAGCTAACTGAAGCTAAGCTAACCTAACCTAACCTAACCTAACCTCTCCCAGCACAAACTAACTTATTCTCGTTTAACCCAATCCAATTGATTTTTCACTTTTACATCATTTTCCAACCAAGTTTCTAACAATGTAACTTCATTCTTCACCAAGTTTTGTTTTGAAACTTTAAAGTTCACTACTCAGTGGACAAGTTGTTTATGTTGGGTAAGCTTAAGTTAGAGTTAAGTGAAATAAGTCAGCTTAAGCTGAGAGAAGTTAGATTAATTTAGGTTAGAGATAGGTACTGAAAATGAAGTGAAAATGAAAATGAAAATGTTTATTGGCAAACTAATAGTGCATATGACAAATGGTAATAATAGTAATAGATGAATAGGTAAGGTTGGGTTAGGTTCGGTGAATTTAAGTTAAATTGGGTTAGGTAAAATAAAGTTAGGAAAGAGATGGGCAAAATCTAGTCTTCTAGAACTGTAATAATCTACAACATCGTAAAAACAATATCTGAAGTAACAAGATGAGAAGTTGTATAGAGGAGAAAATACTTAAATTAAAGAAGCTTTGAACAGAGAGAACGTATGGGGTTGACAAAACTATCACTAGATGTCGCTTATCTTTAAAAGTTAGGAAAAAACTGATACCAGATGTCGCTCGCAGTAAAAAAGAATGATAACAAAATCTGATATCAGATGTCGTTGAATGTTAAAGCATTTTAAAATAAATGAACTTGATAAATAAATAAAAGAGGTTAAGTAACAGGGATGTTTTCCAAATGGACGACCCCACGGGATTTGGCTGAAAATTTGGATACTAATAAATTTTTATATTCTAATAACGAAAATGACATTATTTCATTATTTTCCTGGAGAAATATGTGCAACATACGAAAAAATTTGCATTTATATGCACACTAGTTTGCATGGCGCATGACTGTTATCTAGTTTACACAGATCATGACACCCGGATACGAGGTTGCTGTGTGGCCCCCGGTTAATTGAATGCCCGATTAGGTCAACTGTACGCCCTTGACGATTGGTTAGGTTAAGTAGTGATATTTTCATTAAAACTAACGAAAATATCATGACTTAACCTAACAATCGTCAAGAGCGTACAGTTGACCTAACCTGGCATTCAATTGACCGGGGGTAACTCGCAAGTAGATAGATCACAACACTGCATTATCATATGCTCACACTACAACAATAATATTCAGACTAGACTAGGTCTAAGCAGGCAACAAATAAACATTAATAACAACAACAAAAATTACTCTTTATGTGAGTTCGTATGGAGAAAAAGGTATGCAAATGAAGATTTATTTATTAAAATATTATTAAATATTGCAAATTTTAATAAATAAAGGATATTATCTGCGTTTTATTTTGTAAAACCCACTACATAACATCACATAATTTAGATAACGGTCATGCGCCATGCAAACTAGTGCGCATATAAATACAATTTTTTCCGTATGTTGCGCATATTTCTCCAGGAAAATAATGTCATTTCCGTTATTAGAATATAAAAATTTATTAGTATACAAATTTTCAGCTAAATCCCGTGGGGTCATCCATTTGGAAAACATTCAGTAACAGAAAAGGTGTCTTTATATAAGTATGTTAGGTATCTAGAAACATCATTTCATGAAGAAAGATGACGAGATGAGAATGCTCGTTTGTATGTTTTCCAGTGGTGACGTCATTTGATCGAATAACATTTAATTTATAATTAACTTCAGATTTAGCTATATTGCCTGTTGCTTCAGTAATATAAATATAAACACAGAGACAATATCCCACCTTGCCTCATCCCACTATGCAGTTGTCGAATCGCAGACATCCCAGTGCCAAATTGTATTTTCTTACAAACTGATTCTTGTAAAGGTATTCAGTCAGTCTGACATAATAAACAGAAACGCCAAAATTATAAAGTATATTTCCTGAAGTATTATGAAAAACTTTGTCATATGCTTTGAAAATGTACGAGAAACAAGCATGGACGTAAAAGCCATTGTTAATATAAGAATAAACGGTTTCTTCAAGAATATAAGCTGCAGTTAATGTTAAACAGCCGTGCAAGTCTGAATCCATGCTGTTTCAAATTAATAGCCACATACGGTTTTAATATTCTCGTTAAGTCAATTTCCAAAAATGTTTAAGAGAATCGATGAACTCATAATAGGCCTATAATCGATAGATTCGGGTAGCGGAACAAAGTCGATCTATACAGTGTCGACACGCATAATGTCGATACTTAAAAGTTAGTTTAATTTAATTCAGGTTAGGTTAAATCGGATTAGGTTAGGTTATGCCCGGTTAGGTTAGGTCTGTTTAGGTGATGTTAATGCAATCTTGAAGCAATTGTTGGTTAGAGTCTATAGTCCGAATTATATTATGTAAAGATTTTTTTCCTAAAAATTTAAGTTCCATTACTGTTTATAAACAATAAATTTATGATGCTAATATCATCATAGTTTCCACTTTCATACATTTTATTAGCAAAAATTTTCTCCACTTTTATTATCATAAACCCGCTCCTCCACCAAGCCAGACCTAGAAGCGGGGCCACCAGCTTGACCTTCGTGTGAAGAGAGACCAACGCACGGAACAGCAACGAGGTTAAACTTTATTAAATTCAGTTTGTTTCATTTTATTTTATTTTGTATTTGAACAGAATATCCGAAAGCTTTTATATTTTTTTTTCAAAATTTCATATTTTTCTTATTTTATTTCCTCTTTTTTCCTTGACATTTTGAAGCATCTCTAAATTTATTTTTAAAAATACTAATTTTTTCTTTAAGTACCCCATTTTTTAGGTAACCACTAACTTTCTAATTCATAAAATTATCATTCTATCGTAAAACATTATAAATGGTGACTAACAAGGGGAAAGTGATGCAAACGCAATTTTCAAAAATTTTGATCCATGACTTTGAGAGTTAATGATGTGCACCAGAATTAATTTTTTAACTCGAGGAACGCAAATTTTCATAACTGAAGGTTTAAGTAAGAATATTTTGTATTTGCCGACTCGCAATATTAATTCTCATGCACGTTATTAGCTCTAGAAGGAAAATCAAGGAATAAAATATCTGAAAAATGCACTTATTACTTCCTCTTGTTATTCTCCAGTTATTCATGGATAGATAATTCTTAATTAGATAGTCTTTAATAATATAAATCCTCGTTTTAATAAAATCAAGATCATTATCAAATAGTCTTTGATCATTATATCTATTTTTAAGAATAGCTCTAACATCATTGATAAGATATATGGACGATTTGAGGAAGAAAGTGCATTTGTCAACAAATGCACGCAGGGAATTAAAAGGTTTGCGTATGACTGAAACTTTTAAATAATTTTAAAAAATGTTTAAATTATCAACCCCGTGCGTTCACAGAGTGATTAACAATAGCGACCAATTTCAAACTGCTGTTCCAACATTGGATTACAGCCTCTTCTACTAAACCATAAATCAGCTTCATAAAACTGTAAACAGTGTAATTTGAAAAGGCGCAGGATGACTTTAGAGTCTAACAAACCAAGAATCCCTGAAGTGTATTAAAACTTATAAAATTTATTTATAGTTCTAACAATATCTTGCTCAGTGGTCGATACTGTGAATCAAAGACGAGAAGTAAACTTAACATTCTTTAGTTGAGAATTATCTCGTAAAGATATAAATGAACTTATAAGATAATAAATATCTAAATTATACACACGCATGCTGGTTTCTCTATAAATAGTAAATACAGTTATTAAATACTTCATGGACACCTACCATTAAGATCTTATCAAAGAGTATATTATAGAATATAAATGCGAAATACAGTCAATAAATGTCTGGAATTGTTTATATTAAACACAGTCAGTAAATTCCGGGCATTTATTGACTGCACTTCGTATGTTTATTCCATATACCACTTAAATTGTAGGTCACACGACGCCCATTAATACACAGTATATTTGAAACTGTCTTTCCTATTTCAAGGTTATTTGATTAATCACCAATCGCTGGTGGTGTTTTAAAATAATTTTTAGTAATTGCCTCACATTCATGCGCAGGATTTAGACACTTTTCTTTTTAAAAAATTCGAAAATTCCGAGACTTTTTATTTTCGCTTCATTTCTGCCGCACTCTGTCAGAGCCCATTTAAACTGCGCACGTCCTTGTCACTCCATCGGCAAACGCTTCTTTTCTCTCTCGACCATCCATCCTCTACAACCTAAATTTTTCTCTCGCCGTTTCATAATAAATTGCATTATAAAGTCATTCTATCTTGGAACTTAATTTTCATTTTATTTTTAATAGAAAATTCCTCCGCTGCTTTATGCAATTTTCATCAGTCATTTAAATGATCTTTCTTTCTACACTTATAAGATTACGATGTAATGGGTCATAGTGAAAATAACAGTTTCTAAACAAGGTGTCAATCAATATTTCTCTAATATTTATGCGAGTTTGCTTTTGACATTTTATTCAATGCGCAGAGAATTCATTCATCACTGAAGATATTATCATTCGGGCTAACTGTTACTTTTAACTTGCATCTCAAGGAAAAATGATCGCAAAGAGAAATCATACAAAACGTTACTTTACTATCATCACATGATCAATCCCGCTGAACTTGTGTTGTATCCTGGAATCAAATACAGGAATGAATTTTAAGGAAGAAATGCATCCAAAGACTAAATTATACTCTAACACAAATTGTTTTAACAACGTATCGAACCTTCCGTCGCTATAATTAACATTAAAATCACCCATTATCAAAATAGAAACTACATTTAAACCTTCACTGATTGTTTTAATAGAAGCAATGCAAAACAATGTTCATCGAATGAATTATTATTATACGCATAGGCGGATTTACGTATGCAGAGTAGGCACCTGCCTGGGTGGCAAATTTTGAGGGCGGCAAATTTTGTCGTATTCAACCTAAATAGGGCAAAGAAAACAAAAATAGAAAATAAATAACTTAAAGCACTAACAAATTAAATAGATTCACAAATAAGTTTTAAAATAAAAAAGAACAGCAGCCTCTAATAACAAACTAACGATATCAAATGGCACAACTATAAGCCACTGTGGTGACAGTTTCCCTGTTTAGGGGCGGCAAAATGCTATGTACGCCTCTGATTATATGGTATAGATAGAATAACCTTTATTAATAATAATAAAATAATTTTTTTTTCAATTTACAATGAAATGAATAATTGTGAAGCTCGACTATTTATTTTATTTAATTTGGCCCTTAAGCTTTAGGCTTTACTGTGCTCTTATTAAAAATAAGCAGCTAGTTGTTATAAATTAATAATAATAAATAAATAAATAAGTAAATACTGTAAGTATAATTATTAATAGTTAAAACATGTATTACAATATTAAACAATGTTAATGGACAATATTAAACAATATTAGTGGACATTAATCCTAGATTTTTGTTAGTATGCCATTATTGATCGGGATTTCAACTTGGTTTTAAACAAATTTACATTCACAATATTTTTTATATCGGCATGCAAGTCATTCCATAGTTTCAATCCAATGAAAATAGGTAGTTTTTGAGATGAAGACAATCTAAATTGACGTATAACAAGCTTTGATCTATTTCTGGTCTGATACGAGTGGATTTCTTGATGAGTTACAAAATATCTATTTACTCATTGCAAATGAATGATTTTGACCTTACACTTGTAAATAAAAATAAAATGTGCAGTTTGGTTATATCGTTGAGCTTTAGTAGGTTTAGCTCTTTAAATAATGCACTAGAGTGATCAAGGAAATCAGCATCAGATAATAACCTTATTGCTCGTTTTTGGATGACAAAGATATCGTTTAATGCGTTGTTAGCGGAGTTTCCACAAACAAGGGTGCAGTATATTATATAAGGAAGAACAAGAGTATGATAAAGAGTCAATAAAACTTGTTTAGGGACTACATTTCTAAGTTTAAACATTATAGCAACGCTCCTTGAAATCTTTTTCGCGATATAATTTACATGAGCACTCCATTGCAAATTCTTAGCTAGCATTACACCAAGAAATTTTGTTACAGTACACTCCTTTATGGCGATTTCATTAACATTAAGTTCATCAAGATATACATTTCTTTTATTAGTAAATATCATAAAATTTGTTTTATTGGTATTTAGGAAGAGTTTATTGGTGGTCAACCATTTCATTACACTGATGAATTCTGAATGAAATATATTCTTAGCTGTATTAACATCTTTGCAAGAAAAAGAGACAGTTGTATCATCTGCAAACATTATGAAGTTCAGTATATCAGATGAACGTGGAAGGTCATTTATATATAATAAAAATAACAATGGACCCAGAACTGAGCCCTGTGGCACACCATGTTTGACAAGCGCTTTAGTTGAAATATATTCTTAGCTGTATTAACACCTTTGCAAGAAAAAGAGACAGTTGTATCATCTGCAAACATTATGAAGTTCAGTATATCAGATGAATGTGGAAGGTCATTTATATATAATAAAAATAACAGTGGACCCAGAACTGAGCCCTGTGGCACACCATGTTTGACAAGCGCTTTAGTTGAGCAAGCCTTATTTACTGATACAAAATGATATCTATTGGACAAATAACTTTTAAACCAATCACTGATTGCTCTCTAAAGCCGTAACAATATAATTTATTAAGTAGAATATTATGGTCTATTACATCAAACGCCTTCCTCAAATCCATAAATATTGATATCATTATTTCTTTGTTCTCCTTAGCTATATTTACATTTTCCATAAGATTTAAAATAGCCATTTCCGTTGTTTTATTATTACGGAAGCCATATTGATTTGGAGATAATAAATTGTAGGATTCTAAATATCGCTGCATTCTACTTTTTACAATTTTTTTAAAATCTTTGCTGAACACAGGTAATGAACACACCGGCCTGTAATTTGTTGTTAGGGTAGGATCACCCCCTTTAAAAAGGGGTGTTATACAACCAGTTTTTAGCATTGATGGGAATATTCTTTGGAAATACTTTGATTGATAATTTTAGCCAAAGTTACAGATATCTTATCTTTAACAAGTTTCAATATAGGTACAGGAATGTTATGAATGTTATTTTTTGTATTTTTTAATTTAGCAATAATATTCTGGACCTCAGTAGAGGTAGCAGGAACAAAAGAAAATGAATTTAGTGGGCTGGGTGGCATATATTCTAGAGGTGAGTGATCATTATTTATTAATTGTGAGCGAAGCTTATCCGCTATTGAAGTAAAATGTGCATTTAAAGAGTCTGCAATAGCAGTATCATCAGTAATTTCTTTATTATCAACATTTAATTTCTCTACTGAATTTTTCTTAATTTGTTTTCCGAGAAGATTGTTTATGGTTGTCCAAGTGTTTTTCATGTCTCCTTTATATAAGTTTGGGAAATTGATTGTTATAATAGTTATATTTTGCAATTTTGATTATTTTAGTTAATTTGTTTCGGTATTGAGTATATTGTATTTTAGGAATTTTGCTCTGCAATTGCAATTTGAATAATTTATCTCTGTTCTTTATTGAAGTGATAATTCCTGGAGTGATCCATGGATTTGCAACACTTTTGGGCGAAACTTTTTTCCTCCTTAAAGGAAAACAAATATTAAAAATATGGAACAAGGTGTCATAGAAGAACTGAAACATATGATCTGGGTCATTTAAAGGTTCGTCACAGTCAAGTCGAGTATTTTCTACAGCCCCAATAAATTTTCTTTTGTTAACCTCTGAGAATATTTTGCAATCAATAGTTGTTTTGTCCGCAACCTGAACAATGTTATTGAATATAGCGTAAGTAGGAAAATGATCACTGGTGTTAGTGATTATAATTCTAGAATTTACGAGGGCATTGCTATTTACAAATATAAATTATCAATCGTAGATTCTGTTATTCGATTGCCATAGCTGCAAACTCGAGTGGGTTTGGTAATAGAATGACGAAGATAGAAAGAATTCATTAATTAAGTTTAAAAATGTATGAGAGTTGTGAAAAAGTGGTCTAACATAGTAAAAACATTTCTTCCAAAGAATATACTAACAACAACCCTTCTTTGGTCTCCCTTTAAAAATACATTCATGGTTCCTGTCTATAAAAACAGCCATTTTGTTTCATCAAATGTGCATTTTCATTTAAGAACGTCAGCTTTTGCAACAGAACAACGCCATATTCCAATAACAAATTTTTAACAGTTTTAGCATTACTGTATTTCTAAACGAATTACAATTATAACATACAACATTTACCATTGTCAGTTATTATTACTATTGTTGCTATTGTCATTGACATCGTTATCGCTATTGTCAGTACCAACATTATTATCTCTATTCTTATTCTTTTGAGAAGCAAAAAATTCCCAACAAACAATCACCTGTGGCCAGATTTCTTCTCATAAGGTTTTCCCAGTTCATGAACGTGATGATAATTTTACCATTTTAAGATTTTATATTTGGACGTTTAAATTTTAGTTCATTTACATTTCTAACGTCATAATTCATAATTCATTAGTTAAATAATTCATGAATTATACATAATATTCGTTTACATAATATTCGTTTACTTATTCACTAACTTGAAACTAAACCGATCTTTTAATTCTTTCTATTACAATATTTCATTATTTTTCCCACGTTTATAATTAATAAATGCGTTTATTGTTAAAACCTAACAAGTTTTTTTTCACTTTTACCTTTGTCGTCTCAAAAAAAAAAAAAAAAATCCTGTCAGAGGGCTCAGCTGAGTATTATTAATAAGTTCAGTTTTGTCTTGCAAATTCCACTTGCAAAATACTTGCAAATTCAGCCAAATTATAGGATTATCATCCACGTGAATATTACTGTCCAAATTTTTATTAAATTGTAACTTAATAAACTCGTACACTTCAAATTTGTACGATTGGAAGTGTAGATGGGGTCAGTCGTCGTTTCAAAATCGATGACAGACGCACAAAGCCAACTCCTGTGACGCCAGGAACGCACACGAAGAGCAACCTCCAAATGCGCGCTCCTGTAATAAAGGTGGGTGCTGACGGTAAAGAATCACTTTAAACTTCCTCTGTTGCAATAATGCCCAGTGGTAATCTATTAGATACATTACCATGGGTATGAGAAAAATGACTGTCTTTATGGTAACCATGCTTTTTATCATGCGCCGGATATATATTACATATATATATATGTGTGTGTGTGTGTGTGTGTGTGTGTGTGAGAGAGAGAGAGAGAGAGAGAGAGAGAGAGAGAGAGAGAGAGAGAGAGAAAAACTGATTCTCGAATTTCTATCGGTCGGTTTAAACCAATTCTCATCTCAAAGAATATAAACCAACCTTTGAATAATGCATGTCGTAAAAAGTTTTTAAGCGCTCCTCACAAACATAAGTTTAGCATTATCATAAGGTTTAATTTCGAATTGTGTCACACCAAGTAAATATTGCTTTACTGCTTTAATTATAAGCTTCTTTTCAATCTGGAATGGCGTTCTTCTCAACCTCGTTAATAACCAAATTAACTGTTTACTTTAAATTTTATTATTAACTGAATCATTTCTTAGATTAATTAATTTTTCTTTCAGTATCTTTGCTTACTTAAAGGAGTGCTCTCAACTGAGGAGATTATTCGGATTTCTCTTAAAATATTCATACGTGTCATCATTCCGCTAATTATGCTTGTTATTTAAACATTTTGGGAACCGTTAAACCGCTCAGTACGAAACTTGCATAGTTACAGACTAACAAAGAACCAAATATCCACTCAAAGTTAGTCCAAGAAAGATGTTATTAAGATGAAATAAAGAAAAAAAAGAGCCAGAACAACTGAAAATAAAGGGAACTAAAAGCTCTCATACTGTGTCGGCACTTATGAACGTGTAAAGCTTTCACATAGAAATAGTAATGGTAGAAAACAGTAAAAGAATAGACAAGGCTCTCATTCTTCCGCTGGCCACTGCTAGCAGAAAACAGTGGTGAAAAAAAATTATAGGAAAGTTGGAAAATGTATAATAAAAATTATAGTTTTAAAGTTCTTCCATATTATGCGTACACTTATCTCCTGCACCCAATTATTCACTAGAAGATGTGTAAAGAAAATAATAACAAAATACGCCACTCTACTTAATCTAATTTACGTCATGCGTTTCTTCTTTCGAAGGATTTTTGTATTTGTTTAATTACTTATTAAATAAAAGAGTTTTTATTTAATTTATGAATTCCAAAGACCAACGTGTTACTAATATAGTATTCCCACGCACCAGTGTGTGTGTGTGTGTTCGAAGGAAGTCGTAATGTTAATAGATATGAAGAGGGTCATCGACCAACCAAAGTAAGCAGTTCCTCCAGAACTGAAATAGGGAACCCGTTTTCGCTACTTGTTTACTTTAGATTTTTCGCTTTTAATAAGAAGCCTTTTTTTACGATTTAAAAAAAAGTGCTTTTTAATGAACACCTTCTAATAAATGTCGTAAACAAATGTTATTTCTCATAAATTCAAATTAAATTTAATAAGAAAATGCTCTGATATATATATATATATATATATATATATATATATCATCTCCGATGATGCTGGTAATAATAATAATAATAAAGCAGTTAGAGAGCAATGGGCCGCATTACTCTGGCCTGAGCACTGTGCCAGTTTCTGGCTCTCTTTACTGATTATGACCGGTGTTGGGTGTGGGCAGGGTTAACTTAAAAATTTACCCCGTGTACTTGCAGATGATTATCTAAATATTCAAAAGTTCTCCATGTAAATGGTCATATTTGTTCAGCTCGACTTAACATCTGGGAAGTGATTGTCAGGAATGAAGATAAACGAGTATCATTTTAATTCTTGACTGGTCGATTTCCACCTGAATTGATTTTTACGAATTGGAGTCAAAGTTCTACTTTTACGCCTGATGTAAATACAGTATCTTGCGGGAGAAAAACAATCACAGACATCTCGCCATGACGTAAGATATCAAAACCGGTATGTATCATATTATTTAAAAACGTAAAGTTTTGTACTAAAACTATGATATATTGCAAAGTAAAGAGGGACACGTTTTTCTTTATGAGCAAAGTGAAGACATTGAGGTCGCGGGTTCGATGATGCTGGTAAATAATAATAATTCAGGAGTTAACGAAATAGGCCACGTTCGTTTGGCCCATTTTTAAATGAAATAATAATTAAGTGTTGCATCTCAGATGACTAGGGACCGACAGAATCTTCTTTTTTACTTTTGAAGGAGAACAAAACGAGACTCTTATAAATCAGGCCGTTAACCCTTTCAGGACGACTGTTACAAATTGGTAGCGTTTGAAATACGCGCATCATAACTTAACCCTACAAAAACTTCCGCCCTTAAAGGGTTAATACAGATTTCCAGTTAGAGTATTTTATTTTATAAGAAAAGAACAGAGAATAAAACCCCAAAAGAGTACCGGTTTTCATCCTCAATCACCGTTCTTTTTAAGTCTAAAATTCTGGAGAAAGCTGGTTCCACTTATCCAATTAAAACTTTCATTAATCAAGGTATAAAAACTTCTTCCAATAAAATTTTCAAATGTTACGTTAAAAGTTGGAATTCTGTTGTAGAAATCTGAAGGTAGTCTCATGAACACAATTCAAAATGCAGATTCAAAGAATATCATTAAGTATCAATAAAATCAAAGAATAAATACAACTATATATATATATATATATACTAGGAGAACTCAAAGTGGAGTTAGTTTGACAATTACCTTTAAGCATCGACATATTTTACGGTTTTACTCGTCTGACATCTATACTTTTCTTACGCTATAAATGTAAGCTATTATCATTGAATGGGACTGAGTGAATGGGATATCCCATTGAATGAAAGGGATATCAAATATTTAAATTCTTATTGATTAATTAGGCGCATTTGTTTTACTTCCGTTTTTTGACAAAGGTATTTTATTAAGTATCATATCATGCACATGTGAATGTGCTTCGGGGTAGGTCATATATAGAAGTAAGTATGTTATATATATATATATATATATTATAATTCTCTCTCTCTCTCTCTCTCTCTCTCTCTCTCTCTCTCTATATATATATATATATATATATATATATATATATACACCTTTCCTTTCAACTTTTCAAATGTTCCGTGCGATGATTCCTCATTTCACGAAGGTCAAGCTTGTCGCCCCTCCTCTCGAGTTGGCCTGGTAAAGTAGTGAGTTCGTTTCTTGTACTCTCCACCTCACATAGCCAGGTACACCCGACTCATCGGGGATTGTTCTGAGCCAGCCGTCTAATCTTCTTTTGAAATGTCCACTGCAACACCATTCGCGTTTCTTAGGTCTTTGGGCAGCTGATTAAACAGTTTTGGTCCTCTCACAACAAAACTATTTTCTTCCAGGGTTAAGGATGTTCCCAGTCTAGCCTTTAATTTGGGAACACGACACAGTCTTCCTTTTCTACTTTCCACTGTTGTTTGGGGAGTTACAGGGTTCAGAGTAAGATTAGGGACTAGTTCCTCCATTATTTTCCAAGTGTAAATAATGGTGTATCTCTCTCTTCTCCCTTCCAGTGAATATAGGTTTAATTGGCGTAACCTTTCCCAGTAATTTAGTTCTTTGCACCCGTTGATCTTGGCTGTGAAGCTTCTCTGAATCTCTTCTAGCTGTCTAATGTCTTCTTTTTTATATGGGGATGTTAGGACCGAGCAGTATTCCAATTTGGGTATAATCAGTGTTTTCAGTAGAGGAATCATTATATTCCTATCCCTTCGTTTAAAGGTTCTCAGTATCTGCCCAGTTACTCTCTTTGCTCTGTTTACTGCTATCTTATTTTGTGTTTCAAATTTCGCATCATCAGTCATTGCAACCCCTAAATTTTTTGCTTTAGAATTTCTCTGAATTTCCTGTCCATTTGGGGTATAATATTCCATGGATTTTAGGTCCTCTCTTTTTCCGTACCGTAACAGCTGAAATTTCTCTGTTAAGCTTCATATTGTTGTCTTCCGTCCACTTATAGATTCTCTTCATGTCTGTTTGTAGAGATCCTATATCTTCTGGGTTTCTTATTTTTCTACTGATCTTTGTGTGATCCGCAAAGGATGTTACTGTGCTGTCTCTGGTAAAGTCCTCATCTATGTCAGTTAGCATGATTATGAAGGGTAGTGGAGCTAATACTTCCTTGTGGTACTGAGCTGAGGATCTCTGATTCTGATGAAGATACTCCTTGTACTGTAACGACTTGCCGCCGCCCACTGAGGAAATTATATATCCATTTCCCTACTTTTCTTGTTATTCCCATATATTTCAGTTTATGTATTATGATTCCATGGTCACACTTGTCGAACGCTTTGGCAAAGTCCGTGTATATTACATCATAGTTTTCATTACTTTCCAGTGCATCAATAATGTTGTTGTAGTGTTCCATTAGTTGTGATAGGCATGATCTGCCTGACCGAAACCCATGTTGGTTATAATTTAATTTTTTCCGAGTTTTCAAAAAGCCATAGATTTTCTGTCTAACTATTCTTTCAAATATTTTAGCGAGATGAGATGTAAGCGACACTGGCCTATAGTTTTTGGCCTCGAATCGATCTCCTCATTTTATACAGGCCCGTATCCAGGATTTTTTTTCCGGGGGGGGGGGGCGCACACCAACTTCAGAAAATAGATAATAGTGTGTATAGCTCTTCTTAGGAGCATTGAGGGTGCATAGGGTGGCGTTACTTTAAATTCATTAACTGCAAGTAGATGATGTATGAAATGAAGCTCAGAAAAAAATTCAAATAAATGTCTCTGAAATCAAAATTTTATTCCATATTCAAAGGCAAACTTTTATTTCTGTAGAACTAAAATCAACGTAAGGAAATGCGACGATCTGTAAATTATTTTACAGAACAAACGATTTGTAATGTAATATGATTCAGTGGGAAGATAAATTTTTGGCATTTTTTACACAAAAAAAAATTCCCGCCACCTGGATGTTTTCATTCTCAATGGGATTGCTCACTGGTAAATTTGTAATTTGTTCTGTAGTATCATATTCAGTTAGGACAATATTTTCACTTTGGGAACTTTGCCCTTCACTAGTATCAATTCTCTGCCGCTTAATCGGCACAAAAAATGAAGTAATCTTCTTCATTAATTCTGAAAAGATGAGACCACTCAAGTTAATAATACGAAAATAATACACCTATATGAACTAAGACTAGCACAAGCACAATCCACATAACCACAATATGCCGGTCTGTGTTGACAGCCAGCGGCTATGCCGGTAGCTATGCATTCCACCAACACACCACATATAAACTCACACAAACAACATCACTTTAGCTTTGCTAGACTCAAATACCCTTGTTTATATTAAATTTTTGCTGACTACGCTTCTCTTCTTTTGACGTTCAGCAGCGTCTATACATAATTATATTATTAAACAAAAAAGTAAAAACATTAAAACCCTTAAAAAAATATTTTTCGCGAAATTTCGGGGGGATGGGGCACGTGCCCATCTGGCACCCCCCTGGATACGGGCCTGTATATATATATATATATATATTATATATATATATATATATATATACACTGAAATTTTACCTAAATTATTCTTGGAAAAAGTAAAATTTCACTTGAAAACCTACTGAGCTTATCACGTGATTATGTTACATTTCAGTTTAGACGGTATGAAATGAAACCCACAAAGGAAAGTAATTTTAGAAACAGGACGTTATTGTTAACTCCTCTTTCCACTTGTTAGTGTGTATTGTCATTAAATTAGTTACAATCAATGCCTTTATTTTCTAAAATGCAGAACTGAAATACATAATTTGAGGTATATATTTTTTATTTCGTAATTAAAATACAGGGTGATTAAAAAAAAGGTGTTCTCAGAAGGAACTTTTTACATAAACATTTTTTGGAACACCTTTTTTTTGTGTGTGTGTGTGTGTGGGGGGGGGGGTATCCTGCATAATTATGTTTGAGTAGCTTGTAATGTATCTCCAGTACTGAAACGTAAGTATTTTATGTTTCAAAGAACTACATAAAACTGTATTTCTACAATTCAACGGTTGAAACTTCAATTTTAGGGTTTGGGGGATAACCATACAAAAAGAGGTTGGGAACCACTGTTCTAGGGTATGATTATGATTAATCCGTTAATAATTTAATTATTGTTTCGAATTTAATCATCATTTAATCAAAAAATATTTTTAGAAAATTATAAAAAATTAATAATTTTCCCCATAATTTCAACATCATTTTAACATAAATTTTGTAATGTGGCCTTTGAATTTAGCACCTTTTTTAGCATGTATAAAATGGCTAATCCGCTCATGTCTGGTTTCTTGAACTAAAGCGAACTAATTGGATGAACAAACTGTTTTCGTCGATCTTATCTAATGCAACAGAAACAATAAAGTTCTTTCTTATCCTTTACAGAAGTATTTTTTTTAAAATAATTTTTAATCAGTTAATCATTGATTAATTCGAAAATTTCATCATTCATCATGTTTTCCCCAAAATGATTAATTAACCATGCTCTACTGTACTTCTTTCCTCAACACGCAACACCTACGCTTCGACATGCACGAACTATAATAAATAACTAAAATAATGTAGGTAGTCGTTTTATAAAAACAGAATAGCAACGTACGTTCCGTAATATATACAGGGCGTCCACAAACTCCTGTTCCGATTTTAAAATCTTATTACAACAAAACCAAAAGAGATAAAATAATGCCCTTTTTTTTTTGCATTTTGTTGCTTAACTAATGAAGTTTTTTCCTTGATTTACAGGTTGTAATCTGAGTGTCAAGTTGCTATTGATAGAAACTTGAACGAAAATGGCGACTACACAGGAGAAAGCTCAATGTGTAATCTGGTTTCTAAAGTTTGGACAATTTGCACTTTATACGCGTAAAGATGCAATCTCTTGTGTACAACTTTGTGTACCGATGATCTTGGTAGTTTCAGTTCACATGAGGCACGACGAATAGACTTTCTAGGGCTGCGTTGGAACGTCTCTTGGACGAGTCTTGGCGAGTCAATCACACTTACCTTCTCCGAAACTTGCAAAACTACCTCCTGGGTTTGGAGAGAGGATCCTTGCCATATTGACGGCGGTAATTCCGTTGAACAGTTGTCACTGAATTTGACTCCGCAAACCAGATTACACACTGAGCTTTCTCCTGTGCAGTTGCCATTTTCGTTCAAGCTTCCTTCAATAGCAACTCGACACTCAGATTACAACATGTAAATCAAGAAAAAACTTCATTAATTGAGCAACAAAATGCAAAAAACTGCGTTATTCTGGTTCTTTTGGTTTTGTTGTAATAAAATTTTAAACCGGAACAGGACTTTGTGGACACCCTATACACACACACACACACACACACACACACATATATATATATATATATATATATTATAATGTGGCCGCTGTACCTTGCGCACCGAAAGCCTCGCGAAATACATTAATTAATTACTAAAACCTTCCCTGGTTCCCCTTTAAAGTGTGTACTAATTTTTTGCAGATCAGATTATCGTCGCCGCTCAGGGGCGTAAAACGAACATAGAACAAACAGCAGACAGACACCATCATTATCATCCCATATATATATATATATTATATATATATATATTATATATATATATATATATATATATATATATATATATATGTTCGTTTGCAGAAGTCCTGCTTTCCTTCTATGAATTAAAGACAGGAGCAACAATTTCATAGATTTAAATCCTCCATTAACTGTACCCATTTACCATGGAAATATATGTTGTTGTGAAAAAACATTTAGTTGGTAGTGCAATTAAAAAAAAAAATGCATACACAGGACATTTAAAGAGTAATGGCTAGTTATTAAAAATAATGTAAGCATTTTCTTAAAATGATTGCCCAAATAAATGGTTTCCTTGAAAAAGTATTGTAATATCTACATATGATACTTATATTTAAGCGCCTTGATTTGTGGACTACCATGCTGATTATGATTTGTTTACTTAGCTTGAATTTATAGACTGTAAAGCTTGTAATTCTTTAATTTAATTTTTTGGATGTATATTATTATCAGGGCTGTGGAGTCGGTGATAAAATTTGCCGACTCCAACTCCGACTCCGACTCCAAAAATTTTAACACTCCGACTCCGACTCCGACTCCAGAAATCTGACTTGCATAATTACGACTCCGACTCCGACTCCGATGGAATGTTAAGGCCAAATTGATTACGATTAGTTTTATTAGGCCAATGGAGATTCATAAACAAGGCATTTCGTCACCACCACATGACTCATCAGGGTACTTAGTGGCTATAACTATGCCTTAATGGCTTTTTTTCTCTTTATTAAAAATTACAAAATCCCAAAATACAAACTGATTGAAGCTTAAACAAAATAAGATTATTATTGGTTTAGCAAATTAATAAGATGTTTTTGTATTATTATAAACATCCGTAACAAAATGTACTAACCTAAACTGAATTTGTTTTTAAAAAAAGGATCGCTTCCATTAAATCTTCTTTCAGTGATGCTTATCAAAATTATCAAATTGAAATCTAAAAATCTGAAAAAGATTTAGGGTTGCTAGTACAAAATTTTTAAATTTCCTTATTATTAATTATGTTAATTAATTAATTATAATCCTTATTAATTATAAGCAACTATATTTATATATTATTTATATTTATATTTATGTATTATATATTATATATTATTTATATATTATATTATATATTAAAACATTAGGTTAAATCTATTTTATTCATAAAATTGAGCTAGGCCTAGGCCTAGGCTGCTATGGTTATAATTGAAGGATTTGCACCGACTCCGACTCCATCCAACTATGCACTTCCGACTCCGACTCCGACTCCACTCAAAATTGACCGTCTCCACGACTCCGACTCCTGACTCCGACTCCGACTCCACAGCCCTGATTATTATTACTATTATTATTATTATTATTATTATTATTTAGTTTTTAAAAAAATGTCTTTAGGATATTGTTGAAAGTGTGTTCATAAAAAGTAATTCCTAATGGACACAACCATGCTTTTTATATATGTCTTATGGCAGGGGCAGGAGGATCAACACGTAAAACACCTCTGGCCGCGAAAGCGTTATATTTCCTCGGGTGATGAAATGGCGTCAGGCCGTTAACTTTTGCCCTGTTGTAGCCTATTTGTCAGTACTTCCGTCTGCGACTAAGAAGACCCGAACTCGAATCCTAGTGGAGGATAAGTATGAATTATTATTTATATATTTAGGGGATGATGATGATGATGATCTACAGATCTACAGAAGCTAAGGCTAACAAAGACCCTAAGATCCACTCTAAGGTTAGCCCGAGTGAAAGAAGAGAGTAGGGGGTTAAAATAAGAGAATAAGGGGTTAAGTAAGTAGCAAAACCTATCATTCGTAGGTTAACGTCCATTCAGAAAAAGAGAGAGAAAGACTCACCATCATCATCCGCTGGCCACTGTCGACAAGTCGGAAAAATAGTTGAGGAGAATAGGAAAGGGGTGAAAGATGAAAAGAAGTAAAATAAGAACGCTTACAAACCATGTAAACACAGTCTTAACTCAAACACTGTCATACCGTGCAAACTACAGACATGCAAGTAAAGAGGATAAGAAAAGAATAAAGAAGTATGAAGAATATAACAAAAAGTGGGTTAGTTTACGCTACGAGCTACATCTAAGTTCGTGTTAGTCTGATTTTTTTTATATATAATTTTGTTGCAGGTATATCACACGCTGGCATGTCACAAGCTGGCATTAATCGTCAACAGACTCAAACCTCGACCATTACCCCCAGCGCTCCTGTTGCGAATTGTTTTATTATTTTAAACGATGTTAATATTTTTAAAATGTCTATCTAAACGTTTTTAAACATATTAACGCTGGTAGAGTTTACGACGGACGCGGGAAGATTATTCCACTCATCATTTACTTTAAACGTAAAAAAGTTTTTAGCAATGTTAGTAATGAAACGTCTGCCACGTAATTTAAATCCGTTATTTCGAGTATTGCTATTAACGAAAATGATATCGATTTTATTAACGATTTTGAAAACTTCAATAAGCTCCCCCTTTAATCTCTTAGTTTTGAGTGAATGCAAGTCTAAATCTTTAATCCTATCTTCGTAAGACTTGTTGCGTAGTGACGGAATTAGTTTCGTGGCGTGTCGTTGAACCCTTTCCAACCTATCAATATCCTCGCAAATACGAGCACCAAAACTGAACGGCATATTCTAAGTGAGGGCTGACGAAGGACTTGTAAAGGGGCAATATAATATTCTTCGATTTAAATTCGAAATTACGCGCTATGAAGCGCAAGACTCCAGGCACTGGTTCCTAACTTTTAAATCCTTAGGTACGCGTACGTCTAAATCTACTTCCTCGTCAACGCTCGCTAACTGTCTATCATCCATCGTGTACGTGTAATTGTTGTTACGAGAACCTATATGGAAAACTTTACATTTGTCTACGTTAAATTGCATCTGCCACTTATCCGTCCATTCCATAATCCTATTTACATCGGCTTGGACCCTATTTCTATCGTCCACGTTAAGAACTTTACCGCCTATTTTAGTATCGTCCGCGAATTTTGACACGTAACTTGTCAAGCCTACATTTGTGTCGCTCATGTAGATTACGAATAGCCATGGGCCTAACACTGAACCCTGAGAGACACCGCTGCCTACATCCAACCACCACGATTCCCTACCATTAACAACGACGCTCTGTTTCCTGGCACGAAGCCATTCCTCTAACCAGTTAGCTACCTGACCGCGTATACCGTGCGCTTTAACCTTCGCAATTAATCTTCTATGAGGAACTGTATCGAACGCTTTTTTAAAGTCTAAATAAATAACGTCAGCCGCTCTATGCCTATTGTATTCGCGCACTATTTCGTTATAAAACTCTAACAAATTAGTTAAACAATATTTATGGCGTCGAAAACCATGCTCACTACTATTAATCAAATCGCGACTTTCTAAGTGATCGACGATACGATCCCTAACTACAGATTCCAAAGTTTACCGACGATTGACGTTACGCTAATAAGCCTATAATTGCTAATTACTATGCGGTCGCCTTTTTTTAAAAATGGGCGTAACGTTAGCTAATTTGAAGTCTTCAGAAATAATACCCGCTTCCAGTGACTTATTAAAAATTTTTGTTAATGGGCCTACGATAACGTCTTTCAAATCTTTCAAATGCCTAGGGTAAAGCGCGTCAGGGCCTGGAGCCTTGCTAACTTTTAGCCTATCGATATAATGCGCAATCTCACCCTCGTAAACAGTTATTTCATCCAAAATAGTCTCGCTACTAAATGGAACGACATCGTCCACGTCGGGAACATTATTTACGTCTTCTACGGTAAAAACTGTCGCAAAAAAGTTATTGAAAATACCCGCCATCGCCTGAGTGTCAGAAGCCAAAGCGCCGTTAACATCCACATGATCCACTAGAGGGCCTATGTTATCTTTTATCAGCTTACGATTATTGACGTATTCAAAAAACTTTTTGGATTATATTTACTATCCGCAGCTATAAGTATCTCTAAATTACGTTTAGCATTCCTAACTGATCTTTTAACCTGACGTCTAAGCTCGATATATCTATTAAAGTTAGCTGCCGTGCCATTGCGCTTATTAAGTCTATACGCTTTCGAGGGGTTTTTGCCTCGCAAGGCGCAACGGGCATTCTAATATCCGAGTGTATATATATATATATAATATATATATGGAAATTATTTCACGAAAGTAACACGTCAAAAATAGCTATGATGAATAAAACCACGAAGGAAAGAAACACAGAGTGGTGCTGAAGCGCTTTCGTCTAATGTTTCCTGAGGATGTCATTAGACGAAAGCACTTGAGCACCACTCTGTGTTTCCTTTCCTTCGTGGTTTTATTCATTATATATATATAATATATATATATAATAATAATATATATATATATTAGTTTCCCTTCAACTCATACTTAAGCTATTGACATGTGTGCTTGAGCGTTGAAAAAGAGAAATGATAATTCACCGTGTAACACAAAATTTGTCCATGAGTTAAAACTATTATTTTCTGATTTTTTAGGGCATAAATAAGTAAAAATGAGCAGTCACCAAGTTCAGACTTCGGTTCTGAGTTCATGAGATCGATTTATTGATTTTTTGCCATTTTTGCTTATTAATTTAAGGGTTTTTCACACTATCTGCTTTTAAATCAAGTGAATCCTGTTAAGTATAATTTTAATTGATGTTAACACGATTATTATGATAAATCAATGATGAAAAATGAAGTTCTCCAGGCCCCGTCTTTAGAAATGAAAATATAAAGAAGGAAACGAGTAGGGAATAATTATGTATTATAATATGTTAATACACAGACAGTGATACATTGCAGTGATGCAGAGCGTTGATAAAGAGTATTGCTACGGAGAATTGATACAGAATTGATACAAAAATTCTAGCGTTATAGTTTAATCAAAAGAAGTTTGTCTACGAGATTGGCGATTGTATTTCAGTTCACTCTCACGCAAAAGGTTCCAGATATAGTCCCCCATCATACTTTCATTGTACTGTCCCTTGTAGCGTTCCTCGAAAGAGCTGACATCCTGGTGAAATCTTTCACCTTGTTCTTCTGAGTAGTCTCCCATGTTTCTTTGAACTCATCAAGGTGGGCGTGTAGTAGTACTTGCAGTTTCAGCGACATCCGGCAGCCCATGCTCCGGTACGTGTTCACAAGTTCGTCAACGATTTCCCTGTAGTTCTCTGCCTTGTGGTTTCCGAGGAAACCTTTGACTAGAGAAACGAAGCTTGTCCAAGCTGCCCGCTCAACCTCAGACAGCTTCTCAGGAAAGCTGTCGGAGTCAATAAGTCGCTTCACCTGAGGGCCCACAAATACTACTGCTTTGATCTTCGTCTCCGACAACTTCGGGAACAGCTCCTGGATGTGCTTCAAGGCCTCACCCTCTGGATCAGCTGTTTAACAAACTGCTTAATGATGCCCAATTTGATGTGCAGGGGTGCATCAGCACTTTCGTTGGCTCCACCAGCGGCTCTTGCTTCACGTTATGGGCCCCAACCTCATAGCCGGTCCTGGGGGCCAGTTCCTCTTCTCGTAGTGAAGGGCTGTATTTCGGCTATCCCAGAGGCACAGATAGCAAGGGAACTTGGTGAAGCCTCCCTGAAGCCCCATGAAGAAGGCCACCATCTTGAAATCGCCAATGACCTCCCAGCTGAATTGGTCGTACTTCAGTGCACTCAGCAGGATTTTGACGTTTCTGGTACTCTTCTTTCATGTGCACTGAATGAGCCAGAGGAATCGAGGGCCACTGATTTGTGTTGTGCAGTAAAACAGCCTTGAGGCTTTTAGATGAACTGTCGATGAAGAGCCGCCAGTCAGAGGTGTTGCAGGGAATGCCCACAGCGTCGAAGAGTCATCTGATGTCATGGCAGTAGCATAACCCATCTCTAAGAGTGAAGAACACTGAAAAGCCGCGATGCCGCTTCCTCTGGGAAGTAATTCGAACGCTGTCGTCCAGTAAGTCCCACTGCTTCAGTCTGGAAATGAGCAGCTCGGCGTTGGACTTGTCAAGGCCATTTTCCCTGATGAGGTCGTTGATGTCCTCTTGGTTGGGGGAGTAGGGGCACCTTTCACCGCCACCCCGTCGACGGCCGCAGCAGATGACGCACCTTGCTCCTCCTCGGAATCATCATAGCTTGCTTCTTCTGCTGGACAAGATTGATCTCTCAAGGAGGCTGTGGCACAGGTAGGTCCGTCGCGTTATGGGGGAACAGGTGCAATAGATACGGAATGTCAGGGTACTCACTGGGAGGCGCATTCTTCCCCTTTCTTCTTCTTCGTTTTGTTGGTTCCACCATACAGAAATAGCAGTCCGTGAGATGGTCTGAGGGCTCACGCCAGACACGGGGGATAGCGAAACGCATTGCCCTCTTCCTCCTCTAAACCAACCTTCAAGAGTGCGGCGGCAGTAGTCACAGATGACATGTGGTGCCCAGCGTTTGTCTTGGTCCCGACTGGCATTCCGAAGTAGGCATGATAGGCTTCCTTTGCACGGGTGCAACTGTCCAAGCAGTGTTTTTTAGCCGTCTTTGCGAAGAACTCGCCGCACACGTAGCAGAAGGAATCCGCTGGATATTTGCAACCACGAGCAGCCATAACAGTAACTTCGTCACACGTCCACACGTCTGAAAAAGTAAAAATAATGGATTAATTAACCCTATATGGAATAATTCTTATTTTTTGTCTTAAAATTTTTTTACTATATTAAACATTCATTTAGAGTACTTTGAACATAAATATGTGATTTTAATGTAATATATATATATATAATATATATATATAAATATATATATATATATATAATAATAATATATAATATATATATAATGTAATATATATAATACAAATTGGACAACCTTATCCACGTGGCAAAGAAGGCATGGATGTCAGAGCCATCAATATTGTTACGTTTCAATAAAATATTCTAGTGCTCAGTTTATCAGAATTGTTTTATATTACTTCAGCACCTCTAACAACATATATTGAGCAATAAAAAATTATTCAACTTACCTTTAATCAAATAAAGTGATAAAAATAAAAAAACGAACTGCGTAACCATACACTTTTACTTCTTACTGACGCACTAACTTAATTTTTTCTTTAAAGCTCGGTTTTCTGCAGTAGGAGTTGCCAATTCGTGATATAAACTCCTTGAACCGTTACAAATTTGAACGATATCGTCATTTAAGTTAAAATGTACTTTTTCGGTAAATATATAGTAAAATTTTGAAGCGTTTACAGATCTGTCGCAGATGTCCATATAGGGTTAAAAAATAATAATATTCTTATTTCAACAAAATCGATGTACTGACAACAAACCCGAAGTTTAAAATCACTGACAGCTTTTTTCCAGTGATTTGAAGCATAATGAATCAGAAGATAAAGGTTATTGCCCAGAAACAAAGAAAAATTTTTTTTTTGTTACACGGTGATATAATTATTTAGGCTCGCTAATGAGTTCCAGAAATATAAAACCAGTCAAAATCCTTGACCTTTTGGAAAAACTAATGCTTAACGCTGTTCATCTCATCATGAATACAATTGTAATTTTAAAAAATGCACTCTGCTTTGACTTTAACTTGTATGTGCGGGTGTGTATGTGTGGGTGTTGTAATTGTTGTATGTATGTGTTTAGAAAGAAGCTACACATGAAGATGGCATGTCTCTCGTTTCTTCATGCATATGTTGCAAATGCATTTCTCTTCAGTCCAGTGAATGAGAGAATTCGTTGGATCTGTAACGTTACCTGTAGATATATTTTGTTCCGGTTAAGGCCAGACGATTTTATCCAGTCTCAGAAAAGACTCATTAACAATAAAGGGTATAATACCTAATTATGACAAAAAGAAAAGCTTGATAATATTTTAGATAACTCGCATAAAAGGTCAGTATATATATAATAATAACAATAATAATAAAAGGACGTGTGTGTGTGTGTGTGTGTGTGTGTGTGTGTGTGTGTGTGTTCCAGCCATAGGTCCAAATGAAGTAGTTACAAACATGAAACTCACACACACATATTGATTAGGTCCCGAGGTTGTGCACTTGGGTGTTGAATGTCCGGTTAGGTCAACTGTACGCCCTTGACGATTGGTTAGGTTAAGTCGTGATATTTTCGTTAGTTTTAACGAAAATATCACGACTTAACCTAACCAATCGTCAAGGGCGTACAATTAACCTAACCAGGCATTCAATTAACCTACCCGGGCATTCAATTAATCTAATTCGGGCATTCAGTTGACCTAACCTGGCATTTAATTAACCTAATGGGCATTCAGTTGACCTAACGGGCATTCAATTAACCTAACCGGACATTTAGTTGACCTAACCTGCATATATATATATATATATATATAACGCACGCGGCGAGCCTCCGATCCATCGAGTCTTGCCAAGGAAAACGCGGAAGTTTCATTTCTGAGGTTATGAACGCATCCTGTATACTGCAACCAACTGCTCCCTAGTTTCGGGCTTACCCCGCTGATAAACGTTACTCTTCAAGAACCCTCAGACAAAAAAAATAATGTAAATAAATGTGCGGATCTGCACAGTTGCCAATGTATCATTAAATGTCATTGAATATTATCTAAGATCGGCTTTTTATTATGTTTTAGTTACCCAAATGTAGAGGCCTGTATCTCGGTAACGGTTGGAAATCAGGCACATGTCGATATAATACTTTCTACTTAGAAATACCCAAAGAGTCAAATGGTGCATTCTTGACATTTCCTCCTGGGACACCCTGTATATATACACACACGAGGGCCACTCAATATATTTTGCCCCACCTTTTTTTTTCTTTCCATGTTTCCTTGTAAGTCCAGAAATTTTGTACACAAGTAGTTATATACCTTTTTTACAAGTTTTTATTTTTCCACATAGTCTCCATCCTTTTCTACGGCTTTCCTCCACCTCGAAACAAGGACCTTTATTCCTTGCTGGTAAAAGTCAGCTGGGTTCCGCTGGAGCCACATCTTAACCTCCTTAACAACCTCATCGTCACTCTGAAACTTTCTTCCACGAATAGCATCTTCATTGGCTCAAACAAATGGAAGTCTGAAGGTGCCAGATCCGTGGTATGGAGGGTGGGGTAACACAGTCAAGCGCATTTTTGTGATGGCCTCTCTTGTTTGCAAACTGTTTGTGGTCTTGCGTTATCGTACAAAAGAAGGACGTCTTCCAGTTTTCTCTCCGGTCGAACTCACTTTATACGTCTCTGGAGTCTCTGTAGGATAACAATATATGCCTCTGAGTTGATTGTTTGTTCTTTCTTCATAAGTTCACCAGAATCACCCCTTTCATGTCCCAGAAGATGATGGCCATAACCTTTCGTGCAGAGGAAGCCATTTTGAACTTTTTCTTGCGTGGGGAGTCTGCGTGATGCCACTCCATGGATTGGCGTTTTGTTTCAGGTTCAAAGTGGTGTACCGAAGTCTCATCCCCAGTCACAATTCGTGAGAGGAAGTCATCCCCTTCTGTCTCGTATCGAACCAACGACTCAGAAGCGATTTCTTTTCTTTGGGCTTTGTGATCTTCATTCACTTCGCGCGGAACAAACCGTGAACACACTTTTGAGTATCCCAGTGCTGAATTATTGTATTCACACTTCCTTCACTAATTCCTAGCTCCAGTGATAGCTCCTTGTATGTGACGCGCCGATTTGATCGAATGATGCTGTTAGCACGTTGCACAGTATAAGATGTCACAGCTGATGCCGGGCGACTGCTGCGTGGCTCATCCTCGAGGCTGGCTCTCCCTCTCTCCGATGATCTCACACGTTTAGATCAGCATCCAACTGTGCTTCGATCAACAACAGCATCTCCGAAACGTTTTGTAGACGTTTGTGAATATTTCCAACTGTTTCCTTCTCTGCAGTGAAGAACTCGATAACAGCTCTCTGTTTACAACGCACATGATTGTCAGACGCCATTTTCGAAACGGCGTTAACCATCTGTTTCATACAATGGCGTTTGAAGGCGGTTTTATACAAGGAGGGGAGATTCAAACTGGAAAATCCGGTTATGTGAAGCGCAAAAAGTTCAAACTTACGGCCCAAAAGACATTTCAGCCCCATGGCTATTATTTAGATAAGAAAAAAGGTGGGCCAAAATATAGTGAATGCCCCTAGTGTTATTATATATATATATATATATATACATATATATATATATATATTTATTTATTTATAGCGTTCAACATTCACCCGGCAACGCCGGGTCGCTCCGCTAGTATATATATTAAAGGAAAAACATTTCCATTAGTATAAAACTAACCTTCTCAAATCTTGTGAGAGGGAGATAGAGAGAAGTTTCCAAGACGGAAGTGAGAACAAGATGGTCTTGTTTTGACTTCCGCTTTGCAAAGTTCTATCTTTTTTCCTCTTACGAGCTGAAAAGGGTATTTTTGATAGAAACTTTTCGATATACTGTATATATATATATATATATATATATATAAATATTATGATAAAACCACGAAGGAAAGGAAACACAGAGTGGTGCTCAAGCGCTTTCGTCTAATGACATCCTCAGGAACACTGAAGTACATAAAGAGTTACAACCTATATATAGGTTACAGAAAAAAAAAAAAAAAAAAATTATATATATATAATATCGGGTGGTCCGAAAAAAATGACGCATTTTTAAAAAATTAATATCTCAGTAACCCCCTTCCTTATCATGACAATTTTTATATGCAAGATACTTTCAAACTTCTTTTTTTGTATGCAAAAAACGGAATTCTGATATCTTTTAGTTTCTCGCAATTAACAAAAGTAACAACATGGTCAAAAAAACAAAAATCGCAATATAATATCCGTTTTTTATACGATATCATTTTTATACGATATCATGCGATATTTTTGCAAGTTATTACAAAACTCTACAGGAATGAACAAGTCAAATTGTGGATATTTTTATTTTTAACAATTCGTCAGTACCCTTAATGATGTTGTCAGAGGAAGATCGTATTCTCATTAAAAATTGTTACTGTGAAAAAGGATGGAAGACTGGAAGGTTATTGCAAGAGTTTCCCGGCAAAAAGTGGAAAAGGCGTGCAGTGGAAAGACTCTTAAAGAAGATTCGCGAATCGGGAAGTACTGCCAGAAAACCAGGAAGCGGTAGACCTAAAACAGCTTCGGTTCCAGAAAATGTGGATTACATCAACGATAAAATCTGCTCTCAAGAAGATAAATCAGGAAGTCATTTGTCACAAAGAAACAATTGCTAAACATTGAATATTGGAAAGACTTCTGTACACCGAATAATTAAAGCACAAAAACTAAAAGCCTTCAAAAGAATAGTATCTTCTAGAAAAAGTGATACTGTTAAGGATAAAAGAAAAACAAGGTGCAGAAAGTTACTTGATAATTTCTGTCGTTGATATTAAAAAGATAGTCTTCACGGATGAAAAAGATTTCACTCTAGAAATTCCGCGAAACCGTCAAAATGATGTTGTCTACGGGCGTGGTAAAAAATGTGACATTTCAATAAACAGATTGTATCATGAAACGTCAAGATTCTCCAAAAAGGTTATGATATCTGCAGGGGTCTCTTGGAATGGCAAGACAGATGTTCATTTATTGAAACTGAAAAGACAAAGGTGAATTCTGCAAATTACATTGAACTTTTAAGAACAAAATTGTTGCCGGATTGTCGTCGCCTGTATCAAGAAAATGATTTCATATTTCAACAAGATGGAGCACCGTCGCATACAAGCTACGCCACACAGTCGTTTCTGATTAGCAATACACCAAAATTAATAACGAAAAATGAGTGGCCACCACGAAGCCCAGATTGTAATCCTATGGACTACTCAATTTGGGAGTTACTAAAAGAGAAGGTTTACCGAGGTCGACGAGAAAAATTCACCGAATCAGAATTAAAAAGTAAAATACTTGAATCTTGGCAAGAAATTGGCATTAATGAAGTAAGAAGTATTATTTTTGTGTGGAAGAAAAGACTTAGATTAGTGTGTCAACAGAGTGGTGGTCCAATCGATCATTTACTGTAAATTAATTAGTTAAATTTCTGATTAAATTTTCCTTTCTCATGATATTCGTTTTTTTGACCCATGTTGTTACTTTTGTTAATTGCGAGAAAACTATAAAAGATATCAGAATTCCGTTTCTTGCATTCAAAGAAAGAAGTTTGAAAGTATCTTGCATATAAAAATTGTCATGATAAGGAAGGGGGTTACTGAGATATTAATTTTTAAAAAATGCGTCATTTTTTTCGGACCACCCGATATATATACACAATAAACGGAGAGAAACAATTAAAGGATTGTGGGCGGGGCACATTCGGCTTTACAAATTTGTTACAGTCTCGCTTGTTTTGAAAAACAGTGTAATCTCCCTCAGTATTTGTTTAACATAGTTAAAGGCCTTGTTTATAGTGTGGCGAATAGTAATTACGAAGATAACTTTCCTAAACGTTTTCGCAATAGCCTCTCACAATTAAAAAAAGATGGGGAGCTCCATATTACTAAAGCAGACAGGCTAACACCATAGTTATTATGGACAAAGTGGACTACATCAGAAAGATGAACGAGCTTCTCCAGGACCCTGCCACATACAGCAAACTTAGGAAGAACCCGCAGGATGACGTCATCAAATCATTTAATAGTGGCTTGAAACGCATTCTCAAAGATCATAAGGACTTAATTCCGCTTTTCATGTCCACTTCACCTTCTCTGCCCTACCTTTACGGTCTTATTAAAACCCACAAACCTGGCAACCCTATGCGCCCTATTATTAGCTCGGTGGGCTCTATTACTTATAAACTCTCCAAATGGCTTGTCAAAGTCTTGTCCCCCATTCTCGGAACTATCTCGGATTCACATGTAAAAAATTCCATGGATCTTACTGAAAAATTGAATAATGCACGTACTGAAACTAACGATAGATTGATCAGTTTTGACGTTTGTTCATTGTTTACAAAAGTGCCGATTGACGATATGCTAGACTTTCTCTCCCAAGAATTACATCAGTATGACCTGCCACTACCTTCACACATTGTTTTGGAACTTATTAAGCTTTGCATCAAAGACTGTAAATTCACTTTCAATAACGAGTATTATCAACAAGTTTTTGGGATGGCCATGGGCAACCCCTTGTCGCCCCTCCTCTCCAATATTTATATGGAGTTTTTCGAAATTACTTACATTCCGAGAATCCTGGGGGTTGGCATCCCTTGGTTGCGGTACGTCGACGATATTTTGTGTATCTGGCCCATGAATCGTGACCTGGATAACTTCCTCCTTCAGTTAAATGATCAAGTCCCCTCCATTAAGTTTACTTTAGAAGTGGAACAAGACAATTCAATCCCATTTTTGGATGTGCGTGTACATAGGGAAAGCCAGGTTTTAAGTTTAGTATCTATCGGAAAAAAACAAACAATTTGTCCTACGTACACTTTTACTCGGGACATGACACCCCCACTAAGAAGGCCATTTTTTCTTCAATGTTTCTCCGCGCCCTTAGGATCGCCAGTCCGGAATACATCGATGCCGAATTAGAAAAAATCAACGGTATTGGAAGTGATCTGTGTTATCCATCTGAGTTTATGAAATCTTGTCTCAACAAGGCAAAACGAACTTTCTATCGTGTCAATAATAACACTCGTACTTTGTCAAAAAATATTTTAGTACTTCCATTTTCCCCGGGCTTTTTAGGCATTGCTAATGTACTTAAACTTTTGGATATTAATGTAGTATTTTCATATAACAATATTGTGAAAAATATCTTAGTAAAAAATAGCCCTACCAATAATTCAGGCATTATCTATAAAATTGGTTGTAAACAATGTGATTCCTTTTACATAGGTCAGACGGGAAAGGATTTGCACACACGTATAAAACAGCATCAATATTCCGTTAGAACAGGACAGTTGTCCAGTGCCCTTTTTGTCCATTTGTCAGAGTTATCCCACTGTATTGATTGGAATAATGCTTCAGTTTTATTTCACTCTAGCAACATTGTTAATAGAAATATTCTTGAGTCTGCCATTATCCAACTTACAAATAACTTCAACATAAGCAAAGGTCTTTTTCAACTCGATCCTGTTGTTTTGAATTCCTTCAGAACAGATTTAGATAAGAAAGGTAGACGCTAAATCTTTGGTAAACTTGTATGCCACCCTAATAACTTTTATTTTCAATTTTTATATACAAAAAGGGCAGAGTGCTAAAACCCGGGCAGATTTCCAGTATAAATTTGTATATATATATTTTTTTTTTTATCTATAACATTGGTTGGAAACAATTCATTTAATCTTGTGCTAAAAATCGATAATTTTTCAATTTTTACATACAAAAAGAGCAGAGTGCTAAAACCCGGGCAGATTTCCAGTATAAATTTGTATATAATTTTTTTTTATCTATAACATTGGTTGGAAACAATTCATTTAATCTTGTGCTAAAAATCGATAGTTTTTCCTTATAAATTTGTGTGCCCCGCCCACAATCCTTTAATTTTGTTTCTCCGTTTATTGTATATATATATATTTTTTTTTTCTGTAACCTATATATAGGCTGTAACTCTTTATGTACTTCAGTGTTCCTGAGGATGTCATTAGACGAAAGCGCTTGAGCACCATTCTGTGTTTCCTTTCCTTCGTGGTTTTATTCATCATAAATTTTTTCACGTGTTACTTTCGTGAAATAATTTTCATGTGTATATATATATATATATATATATATATATATACAGGGTGGGCCGAAAGTCTGGATCCATAGGAAAATATTTATTTTAATACATAAATTACAACAAATGGTAAATACTTAAAATGAATATCAACTTTAATTCGTAAATACGTATCCGTGATACTGTACAGTGGTTCGTACTCCAGTATAAACAACAAATTATAACAAATGCTCAAATTGGCGGCCTCTGACATCGAGACACTGAGGGATGGAATTTATGATTTTTAATAATTCTTCGAATTGACGTTCTCGAGATGCGTGTTTCATTTGATAATCTTCTTGTTGACTTTACTGGACTATTCGTTAAAGTTTCACATACCATTGCAGAGGTATTTTCATCAGTTGCAGTTTTTGGACGACCAGAACGCCGTCGATCATGTACACTTCCTGTTTCTTTGAAACGTTTAAACAACTTGCCAACAGTCGCATGTGTTACTGGATGCTTATCAGGATGATTTCTATTGAATTCGGTAGCAACTTCTCTGTGTGTAGCGCCCTGTCTTGCGTACATGAACACAAGTTCTACCCGGTATTCTGTTGTTAGATTCGAAGCCATTTCTGGGCTGAAATAAAAAAAGTATTTGAGTATTTATACTGGAGTACGAACTACTGTACAGTATCACGGATACGCATTTACGAGTTAAAGTTGATATTCATTTTAAGTATTTACCATTTGTTGTAATTTATGTATTAAAATAAATATTTTCCTATGGATCCAGACTTTCGGCCCACCCTGTATATATAACAAAAAAGTACTATTCATTCTTGAGAACCATCTTCTGTTGTTCCATCGAGGAAAACTCCCGTTTGACATGCTTTTATTGCAAGAAGACTGTTCAACCTGTCACACCTCACGATACACTAGAAGTAAAAAGGGTTTAAATCAGTTCTTTCTCGGACTTCTAGAGTCCCAGATGTGAATCCTATTAAGCACGTCTGGGAAAGAGCATCTTCATTACCAGTTGCAGAAAACAAAGTCTCCTGTCACATGTATTTTTGAGCACTTACTATATTCCTGTAGATCTCTGTACACACACACACACACACACACACACACACACACACACACACACACAACAGTAATTAATGTCAAAGTTGAGCGCATTTTCTTAAATTATAATTGGATTCAAGCTGATATGAACAGTATTAAACATTAGTTCTCTAAAAGGTCAAAATCTGAAGGTCTACCCTTAGAAAGCAGAAATGATTGAGGGCGTGTGTCTTTTGGTAAAGCATGATGCTCTCCAAGGCAGCTTCTTCGTCAATAGCGACTCCTGCAGAAGCGAGCACTCCTCTTGCAGACTGGTGAGATAAGGAGAACGTCTAGTTTTCGTATGCCAGGCGAGAACACTGTTGATATGTAGTTGCCTGTAGTTTCAAAGCTTTTTCTAAGTTTCCGGGTTATTGCGATTTTCTCTTACACATACAGGGTGTCCGAGAAAAGTCTGAAATAAAACAAAAATTCATATCCTTTAAACAAATTGACTTAATCATAAACGCTTTGCTATATCTAATAGCCATATGTAAGACCTTGTCTAGCTTATCTTTAAACATCGTTACCTCATCGTCACTCTGAAACTTTCTTCCACGAATAGCATCTTCATTGGCTCAAACAAATGGAAGTCTGAAGGTGCCAGATCCGTGCTGTATGGAGGGTGGGGTAACACAGTCAAGCGCATTTTTGTGATGGCCTCTCTTGTTTGCAAACTGTTGTGTGGTCTTGCGTTATCGTACAAAAGAAGGACTTCTTCCAGTTTTCTCTCCGGTCGAACTCGCTTTATACGTCTCTGGAGTCTTTGTAGGATAGCAATATATGCCTCTGAGTTGATTGTTTGTCCTTTGTTCATAATGTTCACCAGAATCACCCCTTTCATGTCCCAGAAGATGGTGGCTACAACCTTTCCTGCATTTTGAACTTTTTCTTGCGTGGGGAGTCTGTATGGTGCCACTCCATGGATTGGCGTTTTGTTTCAGGTTCAAAGTGGTGTACCGGAGTCTCATTCCCAGTCACAATTCGTGAAAGGAAGTCATCCCCTTCTGTCTCGTGTCGAACCAACGACTCAGAAGCGATTTCTTTTCTTTGGGCTTTGTGATCTTCATTCACTTCGCGCGGAACAAACCGTGAACACACTTTTGAGTATTCCAGTTGCTGAATTATCGTATTCACACTTCCTTCACTAAATCCTAGCTCCAGTGATAGCTCCTTGTATGTGACTCTCCGATTTGATCGAATGATGCTGTTAGCACGTTGCACAGTATAAGATGTCACAGCTGATGCCGGGCGACTGCTGCGTGGCTCATCCTCGAGGCTGGATCTCCCTCTCTCCGATGATCTCACACGTTTAGATCAGCGTCCAACTGTGCTTCGATCAACAATAGCATCCTGTGACTTTATTAACAAAGTTATGCCCTTAGATTTAAAGCGGGGAAGAATGATCAGTTTTGACGTTGAGTCCTTGTTTACGAACGTTCCCATTGATGATGTACTTAGTTTTTTAGATAGAAAATTGCCAACATGTAACGCAGAACTAGACATGCCCACATCTGTATTTTCAGAACTGATAAAATTCTGTGTCACCAATAATGACTTTTCCTTCGGTGAAGAATTTTATTTGCAACGTTTTGGTATGGAAATGGGGTCCCCTTTATCCCCAATACTGAGTACATTATACATGGAATATTATGAGTCGGAATTGTTGCAAACAATATGTCCCAGGAATCTAATTTGGTTTCGTTATGTAGATAATATTTTCTCATTTTGGCCTGACCACTGGAACAACTTTGACACTTTCTTTCAGTCATTAAATAATCTTGTTCCCTCTATTAAATTTAAATATGAATGGGAGAACGACAAACAATTACCTTTTCTAGATGTTTTGGTCATTAACGAAAGCGGAAAGCCCACTTTCACGGTCTATAGAAAACCTTCTCATTGTAATTCGTACATTCATTATTTTTCATATCATGATGAAGGGGTTAAAAGCTCAATTATTTCTTCCATGTTTCTAACAGCACTCAGGATTTGTAGCTCACATTTGCTGGACCCGGAATATTCAAAGATTTGGAACATTTTTAAGGATTTAAAATATCCTGAGTGGTTCATCAGAAAAGTGTATTTTAAAGCCAGAAAATCTTTTTATGCCCCTCGGGAACCTTCAGTTAACAAAAAACAATATGTGAGTTTGCCTTACATTGCCGGCTGAGAAAAAGTAAAACCGTTGACGAAAGATTTTAAGTTTGCTTTGGCGCTCAAATATTCGTCTACCGTGAAAAGTAAATTGGTTAGGAATAACGTTGCAAAACAGGAGCAAGCCTGTGTCTACAGCATTCCCTGTAAAAGTTGTGATTTAGTAGAAATATTGAAACCCGTATTGAAGAACACAAATATGCCTTCAGAAGTTGTAATAATAATAATGCCATTTTTTATCACGCCAGCCAAAATAATCAGCTATAGATTGGAAATCAAGTAAGGTACTTTATAAATGCAATAATTATGTCAAAAGAAAAATAATAGAATCTGGATGTATAGAACAAGAAGATAAT
>JAJOZX010002403.1:345000-467500 GCA_023014485.1 Bathynomus jamesi | reverse complement strand
AAATAATATAATTGCTGGTGATAGTGTATTTCACAACACAATATAAACATATGTAAAGCCAAAAAATACTTTCTACTTTCTTCTTCTAATTACTTTTCGGAGCAAGTAATTGTACTCCTACTTAGTTACAAATTTTAGGTAATTTGTTCATCACTCTTTATATGTGAGGTTTGGTTGAGTACATTAAGTGAGAAATGTAGTTTTAAAAACGTATTTGTGAAGAGAAATTTTAACTCTATGAAGGAAAGAGAGTCTAAAGCAGTGGTTCCCAACCTCGGGGTAAATTACCCCACTAGGGTGATGACAACTATTTTGTGTGGTAATGACATGCGATCCAGACGTTATAAAAATTAAGTTTGTGATAATCCAGAAGTTATAAACAATGATATCTAATGATTAGGGTAATGGGGCTGGATTAGAATTGAGTTTTGGGTAACCATACAAAAAAAGGTTAGGAACTGCTGGTCTAGAGAGGTTTTTTGGGTGTATGTTGCATAAAAATAATTTGTCATCTGACATTGTCTTTATTATTTGTTGCGAATTGATAGATATATGTTATTGTTACATTATCGTTATTGTTATTGAAAATTTAAAGCTCTTAAAACAGTGTTCAGTCACGAATAGTAAAGCTGATAGATTGCTGGGTTTTATTTCTTGTAATTTTGAATATAACTCTAAAGATATTGTTTTGCCATTATATAAGTCGCTTGTCAGGCCTCATTCAGAATATGCTGTACAGTTTTGGTCATCCTATATGAAGAAGGATATAGAAATGGTAGAAAGGGTTCGGCGTCGCGCAACAAAGCTTATTTCAACTTTAAGTGGTAAACCATATGAAGATTGACTCAAAGAGTTGAATTTGTATACGCTTGAAACTCGGTGTTTAAGATGCGACTTAATTCAGGTGTTCAGAATTTTAAATGGTTTTGATAACAATTTCTTCAACATGACCGATAGGAACATTATGAGAAACAATAGTTTTAAAATAAGGGGTAAAAGATTTTAAACAAACGTTGCAAGGGACTTTTTCACCTATACTCTAGAGGTGGAATAGCCTACCCGCGGTAGTCATGGCAAGCACTTCAGTTAATATGCTTACGAACAGGTTGGATAGGTATTTTAGTAGCATCAATTTGTATTAAAGGAAGAGTAGTTTCACGAGTTAAATAATAAAGTTTCGGGCGGGCCGCTACGGAGAAATGATGCAACGACGAAATGGTGACTTATTGTACATAATAAATAATAAAAACGTCATTAAAAATATGCACAGATAAGTGTACGCATGGTACGAATGAACTCTAAAGCTATTCTCTTCATTATATTTTTCCTACTTTCCTATAAATCTCCTTTCATCACTATTGTAAGCACTATTGTCAGCAGTAACTGGTGGATGAGGGAGAGAGCCTTGTCTGTTCTACACTTTACTATTACTACTATTCTTGTGTGAAACCTTTATGCGTCCATAAGTAAACATGGCATAAATTTTCAGTATTCCCTTTTTTCATTGTTATTTCTAACTTTTCTACTTCCTTTTTGCGCTAGCCTAGAGTGGATCTTAGGGTCTTTGTTAGCCTGTAACTCCGTAACTCCGTAACTGCTATAATTTGTTATGCTTTCTTTTTAGTTACTATAAATTATTAAAAATAAGTTGTTTTAGTTTTATTTAAGGATAATTGGTTGACCTAAAGCGAGTTAAGCTGTAATAGTGTCTCTTTACTTCATTAAGGGATGCGACAAAGCCATTTGCACTCATACATACATATATTCATACATACATACATACATACAATGGTTCAAAATACCGTGCCTAATTTATTTTTCTTATATCTTTTTTGAAAGCGCATTAATACGGGATTTTTTTATTCATAAAACTTCTGATGTATTTTAGTTTATTTATTTTATTTATTTTATTTATTTATTTCGAAGATAGAAAGGGAATATTCGATGGCCATATAATGGCCATTTGGATGGATACTTTAAGCTCTATGGCACACAAACCTCGCAAATGACGTAAGAAGCAGGGTCGAACAGAAAAAAACCTGCAGCGTATGGTCGAGGAAGCGATGAAGCGACATTTTGTGTCTCTGGTAAAGTTAATAGGGATAATTGTCGCATCTGGAGGACATTAAATCCAAAAGCATATCGTGAGCATGAGCGAGATATACCAAAATTTAATGTTTGGTGTACTCTCTCTGCTAAAAGAACCAGTGAGTCTTCCTTTTTCCGAGATGCTAACGGACAAACAACGAAGGTCATTGGAAAAAATTATCATAAAATATTCTGGCAATTTGCCTCGCCTTAGTCAGAATCTTATGATCTCTATGAAATTATCTTTCAACAGGACTAAGCTCCACCCCAATTCGTTTTCCACTTGACGTTCGATGGCTCTTAAATTAGCACTTTCTCGATCGGTGGATTGAAAGACGCGGACCAACTCCTTCAGCTTCATGGTCACGTAATCTGACTCCAATTTTTTTTTTCTGTGGGATTATGTAAAATCCAAAGTTTATGCAAACGCAGCGCCGAAATTTGGTCGCTTTAGAAGAACACATAAACGCCGTTATTCTGGGAATTTCTTCAGAAACTTTGTCCAGTGTTACAAATGAAGAGCTTTGTGCTCAGGTGGATGAAGTGTATTGACATTGGTAGGACACATGAAGAACTGGTATGAAGCTTAGAAACAATTTAGAGTGGAAATTCTTGTTTACCTTTGCACCATGTTTACTAATTGCATCCTTCCATCTTCGTTGACCGAGTATGATTAAAAGTCTTGCTGTTAGGTAAATTACGAAAGTCTTTATTCTTATGAATCAGCATCGATGAAGGACCCAAAATGCTTTACTGATCTTGAATAATACTTAATTCAGAGTTATAATGCCATCATATTGGGTTGATTTCTCTCGAGAGTGTACAATTTTAGCCACTAATAAAATAACCTCTTTCGTCGTAATAACAATCAATGAATATATATGTCATGACAAGTTGGAATGAAAACTTTAGAGAAGTCCATTAATTAATGAAAGATCGACGATGTTTTCCCATATCTAAAAACGCTGTCCGCCAGGATAGAGTGGTGGTAAATCATCAGGCTGTTAATCTGAAGATCCTAGACTCGAGTCTCGATTCAGACCTTATATTTTAGCGATTTAGGTGCTTTTACTGAGATAGTGGGATATTACTTCAGCTCCCACGAAAAACTACAGGTTCCTTTCGTTAGATAACTTTAAATGTTACGAACGAGGTTAAAACAGTTCAAAACATTAGCTTTAAAATTAAGTCGTTTCTTTTGCGTCATCTTTTGAAAGTAAAATATTTCTATATACAGTGCCCGCGAAAAGTATCCGATCACCCTTAAAATTTGTATTTTTTACATAAAAAACAATGTTTAAATGTATACTAACCTTATATTAGTATTTTGTCATCTGTCCTTTGGTTTGGATGACTTGTTCTAGACGTTTTGGCATGGATTTAATCAAGTTTTGACAAACTTCCACTGATATTTCCTTGCACCATACCTTTTTGATGGCCTCTTGTAATTTTTCGACTGAGCCAGTGTCGTGGCATTCAACCTTATTTTTTATTATTAGCCACAGATTTTCTATCGGATTGAGATCTGGACTATTACCAGGCCAATCCAAAATATCAAATTTATTGTCAGTAATCCATTTTGTCACTATTTTGGCCCTGTGACATGGTGCACCATCATGCATGTATGTTTTTGTCCTTTGGATTGCCATTGCCATTGGAAGTTTATCCTGTAGCATTGCTAAATACCGTGCACCATCATAGTTGTGTTCTTCGGAAGAAAATATAAGTTTCCACGCCCATAGTAACCGAAACAACCCCAAACCATCACACTTGGAGGGTGTTTCATTGTCTTTAGGGTGTATTTAGGATCCATCCTATTTGAGCCAATAGGCCGGTGAACCTTTTTTAGACAACTTCTGAATGTCAAAAATGTCGACTCATCGCTAAATAAAACCTTCTTCCAGTCATCAACAGTCCAATGAATGTATTTTTTACAAAATGCGACACGTTTTTTACGCATTTTTCATTAATGAACGGTTTCTTAGCAGCATGGCGAGATGGTAATCCGAGTTCTTTTGGAGCCGCTCCTGGATAGTTCGTTCAGAAACACCAGATAACAAATTATTCATATTAAATTTTATTTCTTTCGCAGTTATTGTTGGGTTTTTCAATACTAAACGTTTCATAAGTTGTTTCTCTTTGCGAATTTGTTTTTCTCGGTCTGCCAGATCGTTTTTTAGGGACTGGCGTGGTTAGGCCACCATTGTTCTCAGCCCGTGAAACCCATAAATTAACGGTACTTTGGGATATGTTTAATTCCTTAGCTATCTGTCTCTGTGATTTCCCACATGCATGCAAAGCAACAATAGCACCTCGACAATCACTCTTAAGTTGTTTTTTAGCACACATATATATAAATTTATTTACACCACTTTCTGTAAAAAAAAAAAAAAAAAAGGGAAATTTACACAAACAGTGAAATCTGACAAATTTGAGACACAGCCACCCGCAACGAAGGCTACCAGAACACTAATTTGAGAATGCGTTGGATAGCTCTCATATCAGCGAGCAACCTCAAAGTTACCAGATGTCGCTAGAACAAATAGAAAGTGAATTACGTGTCTCTGAATATCAAGGGAAAATATTGTATTTTCTTGAGTGATCGGATACTTTTCGCGGGCACTGTAAAACTATTTTTTTCTCAATATTTAAAGTTGCGTGTAAATATGTTTAATGGAAGGTAATTTGAAAAGAGAGTCTATTGAATTGGATATGCATTGATTTGAATATTAGGCAAGTTTTCGCATCCTTTCTTGGTGAGAATAATCATCTGGATAGTGAGATAAAATGAAGACTTTTCAGAAGGGATCAGTGAATACATAATTTGAATATGGAATTTAAATACATAATTTAAACGGTATCTAACTGCATGAATTATTCATAATAGGGGAAAAATGTTCTTCCTCACTTCCATATTATTTCATTAACTCTCGCTGGTACAGCAAAAGGCGTCATAGAGAATAACGAACCGACACGTTTGCTCTTGAGGACTGCTCGGGATTATCATCTTCGTTCAGTCTGCAAACAAGGAGATTCCGTTAACAAAGTAGTTAATTCCGTTTAGATTGTCAAGAGATTGAATTTCTCTTGTGAGAAATTTACTTTGAACTCTTCTTGTTTTTAATCTTGTTTAAATGTATTAAAATATAGCGTTCTGTTGGGTCTAATATATTTACAACACATTTATGTTCCCACGAAACATATATAAAATGTAAAGAGCTATAATAGGTTTAAGGGATTGTACAGTTCAGTTAAATACTTGATCCTTAGTTAAGCTGGCACCCTAAATGGCTTTCCATTTTCAAATAATTAATTATTTAACTCAAACACGTTTTAGTTAACTTGAATTAACAGAACACGACTTAACAAAAGCAGCCATAAAGCGTTTCGGAATAAGAAACAGCTCTTATATAAGATTGAATTGCAAGACCTGACAATACAGATATGCTGTAATTTCACTGCAAAAGGACTTTGTGGCCACTCTGTACAGTAAATTAGAGGAATTACTTAAAATTGTGATTTAAAATTTTTTTTAATCGAAATTTGAATTGAGATCAAGCCTCCTTCATGAGTCATTAATGGTGTTTAGAGTTTTTAACCTCCTTCGTAACCTCAAAGGTCATGTGATATGGGAGAGGCAGAGCTTTACGTGTTTCTTTACTTCTGTACGTCATCTAGAAGGAGAGGATGGTTACCCTCATCTGTTAAACAGAGTGAACGTCGCTCAACCTCGTTGATTCAAATTAGGTGAATACACAATAATCTAACATCAATTTTTTTTCTTGTTTTTGAGACAATGAATTGCAAAAATTTTGCTGAACTAACTCTCAACGATAGTATATAATATATATATATATATATAATCGTAATGCTTTTGCTATTACATTAGTGGAAAAATTATGGCCTTTAAACGTTTTGGGATACATTTTAATGGGCAGAATTAACGTTTTAATTCCTTAATGGCGAGAAAATGACGCGTTAAAATTGGTAAAAGCAGAAGCAGAAGCACTTCATAATATATATTATAGATATATATATATATATATATATATACAGGGTGGGCCGTAAGTTTCCATACATAGGAAAAATAAACATTTTTTTTATGGACAACCATTTTTATTTATATAATATGCTCTACATGGTTGCCATGTTTTGAAAACACATTTCAATACGTGTTCCCCACTGTTGATGAACACGCATTAGCACAGTTGACGTTATGCTTGTAATGGCGTTGGTGATACGTTCCTTAGATGATTTATGTCTCGTATCTTTTCCTGATACACCATGGCCTTCAAGTGCCCCCAAAGATAGAAATCAAGGGGGGTGAGATCTGGGGATCTGGGTGGCCACTCCACAGGACCACGCCGACCAATCCAACCATCCGGAAACTGCTGATCCAAATACCGACGCACGTGAAGACCATAATGAGGTGGAGCTCCATCTTGCTGGAAGTAAACTGGGAAGTTACCTTCCTCGTTTATCAGGGATGGGAAAATCTCTTCTTGCAACATGTTAAGATACCTTTCGGCATTAAGATTTCCACTGACAAAAATTGGTCCAATAATTCTGTCACCCCATATCCCGGCCCACACCATCACTTTACCGGCACCTTGCATCTTCGTCGGACTCAGCCAGTTAGGGTTAGCATTACTCCAATAACGTATGTTTTGCCGATTAACCTCTCCATTGACGTAAAAATTTGCTTCATCAGTAAACAAGATCTTACGTCAAACGCATATTCTTAGGTATCTGAAACATAAAAACAAACGTTTAATTTTTCCTATGTATGGAAACTTACGGCCCACCCTGTATATATATATATATATATATATATATATATATATATATATATATATATATATATATATATATAAATAATTGTTTTTGCAATTTCCAGGGGTTTCAACCATTTTAAATGCAAAAAAGATTCAGAATCCTCAATAATGCTATTAATTTGCAGTATTTTCTCCTACTGCAATATTGCAATGAAGACCATTTGTAAGCAAGTTTGTTGCAGCGTTTATAGCATTTACAGTTCATGGCCGACCAGTCTAGCGTTAATTACACGTGCTACTGAATACAAAAACTTTTCTGCATTGTATTCCCTAACAACTTCATTTCTATTCGCTTTTGTTGCAGTTTATCATCTGACTGAATTCATACATCTGAATGCAGAAACATTAGAAATAGTTCCTTTATACAAACAATGACATTTCTCTCTCTCTCTTTATATATATACGGCATATATAGGTACCTGTCTTCTTTTGTAAGAAGCCTTATCCTATTACCTCGCATTATCAAAAAAATTAATTACATTCCAGTGTTATTAAAATGTTAGGCAACCCTGTTTGGTAGGAATGACTCGGAAGAAATGAAAGTTTAATATAATTAAATTAGGTATGGTTTGTGTATATATAAGACTTATAGTGGGTACCGGTAACTTTATTTTAGGGGTATATGGAAATAAACAGGGACAGATAAATGAATCTTGAAACAGCAAATATCCTCAGATTTTGGTCTAGTTTGTGTAGAACAAACCGGAGGTGACAGAAATGTGGTTATGATTGGAACGGGTGCATTTGCTTTACCTAATGAAACACAAATTCGCGGTTCATCTTGCTCCTAATCAGTTATGTACCCGACCTATAAAACCAGGAGTGTCCATAAGAAGGAAATGATTGTGTCCTGGACTGCTCATTGAATTATGATTACTCAAGGCATTGTTGCGTATACTGGTGGTAATAAACCACGTACAGAAGCGACATCATCCTCTATATACTTGGCAATGATACTGCGAGCTGATCGTACTCTAAATGGGTGTATGGATAGAGAGATGATGTAAAAACAGTGAAGCCCTTGCTTTATCTCTCTCTCTCTCTTTCTGTACTTATATATATATATATATATATATACCATAAAATGGGGTAACTGGACCCTAATAAGTTTAAGGTAAATTTTGTTATATAAAGGTATGAATTTTTTCCATAAATTGTAAGTACCTAAAATATATATATATATATATATATTGTCTTAATTTATTAAGTGATAATATTAATGTAACTTAATTGTTAAAATGACTCCACCCAAATGGATGTCGTTAGTGCTGTTCTGAGTGAAATTTAAAGCGTCCTTCAAATATTTCCGTCTGAGAGACGCCCGAGCAGCAAATGATCTTAACTGACGCATGTCTAGTCGTGTCGTTTCCTGTCTGGGTGTCTGGGTTCGCATTCTTGGGATAACTCTTGCTTTTTAATTCAAATTCAAATTCAAATTCCTTATTGTTCAAAAGACAGTCCAGAGAGAATACAAATACAATTCTTTTCCTCAGTAAAGGTATACAGGGTGAACCACATATAAGCGACCCCAAGAAAATTTTCCACATAAAAAGAAATATGAATTATTTATCTTGGGGCCGCTTTTATGTGGTTCATCCTGTAAAATAGAAGCAGTGAGAGTTACTTTTCACAGTAATAATTACTAACATAATGAATTATACAAAATTATATACGTAGGATCATGGCATTTATATACAGGACTTACGATTCAATTATCGTTGAAATAATAATTCAATAGTATACGTTCGTTGATACTAATTTGAACGAACTTAAATGAGGTAAATGTTTTTAATTTAAGAAGTAGTAATTTATACGTGAAATACACTTTTCATAAATGGTTTTAGGAGAAATAAAGAAATAGGATATAAAGGAAAGAGGTAAAGAGAGAAAGAAACTAATACCCAGCCATGATTTCCTTTATATACAGTGTATATATATATATACATGTATTTTTTTATGTTGGAAAAAGGGGGCCATGGGCGAGCGCCTGCAAAAGTTACCCCTCCATAGAAAAAAGAGAGAGCTGAAAACAAGGTCTCCAAGGCTCAACGATGCCACTTCTTTTTTTTAAGAAATTTTGAAAAGATTGTGTAGTGTGTAAGATGCATGTATGTTTAGTGAGGAATAGAGGGAGAAGTGTGTATTTGAGAGCATGCTGGACTACTCACAGGCTGGATGAGACACGGAAAAAGGTCAGCTAAAGGGGACGGTGACAAGAGAAACGGGAGTTCCAGCACTCCCTGTCTCCTGCCTAACGTCTACCCCAAGTACTTCCCTGGTCGATTGGTGTCTATAGTCTCCTCAAAAAAATAAATAAAATATATGTATATATATATATTATATATTTGAATCGCTTTTTATTTATTTATTTTTGTCTTTTTGGACCACATGTCTCTTTCTATCATGGAAATATCTTAGAAAAACGAAACGTGTTATATATCTTTACCCCCTTATTCTCTTCTTTTAACTCCCTATTCTCTTCTTTTAACCCCTTACTCTCTTCTTTCTCTCTAGCTAACCTTAGAATGGATCTTAGGGTCTTTGTTAGCCTTAGCTTCTGTAGATCTGTAGATCTTTTAACGTCATACATCAAAATGCAAGAGAAAGTTTAGTTCAGATATACTTCCAAATTCTCAAGATAAAATCCACAATTTCGCATTAAAAATTCTTTGTATACTTGAAAGTTTGTTCTTCCATTTAAGTGAAGTCTTTCCTTTCAAAATGTTTGTCTTCCTGAAATAAGTTCGAGAAGTGAAGTAGAAAAGTGTTACCATAAGCAAGTAGAACTTGAGATGTATCTTATCTCTTTCGCTGTTTCTTTGTTTGGCCAAAAAATTTAAAGCTGTCCGTACGAGTAAACGTTAAATGAGAGATTATGCGACAGATAATGGCTGAATTTTGAATATATCTTGTATGATATTTTGATGTATGGAACTAAATCATAGTCAAAACATTATTAATGACTTATATGACGTAATTTCGAGTTTAATTATAAAAAAAAAAGCTTAATTTTAACTGAATCCGATATGAATACCTGACTAACTGCATCACTATTCCTGTGCTGCAGCATATATATATATATACACACACACACACACACACATATATTAATATATATATATATATATATATATATATATATACACACAGTATATTCTCTGATTTATTCAAGGCCTTTGCAAAGATGTGAAGCCATCATCCGTACGCGAAGGTTGCACATCTTTTGCAATTTGTTGTAATTTACTGGTATTTAGACTCATATTCTATAATCTAAGTTATATATTAAACTAGAACTGTAGTGATCTTTGTTTTTAGTTCATAACTGCAGTGGGACCCACACTTATAATCGCTACTTTATATACAGAGAGAGAGAGAGAGAGAGAGAGAGAGAGAGAGAGAGAGAGAGAGAGAGAAGAAAAACTTAAACTATTGAAGATGGTCGCACATGATCTCATTTTGATTGAGCATTATTTAATTCGATTTAAAATGTATTCCGTAAATCCACAGTAGGATTTAAATAAGCGACATCATCCATAGAGTGTTTGAACTGATAACGCGAACGAGAAAATTAGGCGACAATCGCATGCGCTGCGATGGGAGCTCATATTGGAACCAAATTGTGAAAAAGAAATTTTCGTCAGAATAATAAATCATCCGAACGTAATCAAATCTAATTTAACCAAAACTAACCTAACTTTATACTCTTTTTTAAGAGGTTAAGTTAGGTTGAATTAAATTCTGATGATTTTCGTTTCGAGGACACGTGATATTTGTTCGGCAGCGATCCAAAATTTCATCAATGAAGCGTAACTTTATGAATCGCTTTTCTTGAGCACGAATAAAATCGAACCGCAAAATTAAGATGGGATTTCGTGGATGTTGCTCCCATTTAGAGGTTTTCCTGTTTATAAAGAGTGAAATACCTCCTAATTTTGGGTATCTGAACCGGTTTCAGTTCTGTATACAAAGAAATTAAGATCCTTAACCCGTTAACTGCGCGAACGTCCAGTTACGAGTCGAGCCAAAAACACGGGCAACGCAAAGAGATATCTCAGTTTAAAGCTAAAACCCGTGTATATACGGGGCTGCGCAGAAATAGTCAGAAGCGAGAGCCCGTGATAGTACGGTTTGCGCAGCAAACAGGATAATATATATATATATATATATATATATATATATATATATGATGAAAAGAATCACGAAGGAAAGGAAACACAGAATGGTGCTCAAGGTGTTCCTGAGGAGTTCATTAGACGGAAGCGCTTGAGCACCATTCTGTGTTTTCTTTCCTTCGTAGTTCTTTTTATCATAATATTTTTCACCTGTTACTTTCGTGAATTAATTTTCATATATATATATATATATATATATATATATATATATATATTTTGCAACATAAGTCATATCTGCTTTGCTTTAATATAATTAATAAAAAATTAAAAACATGCCCCCCATGAATTTTATCAGCTCAGAGACAATTACACTTATATAATTAAAAATTAACTAGCATTATTTAAATAATTAAATAAAATTAAAAATTTATAATTGAATCTTTTTTTAAAATTATATATTACATTTTCGCATTTTTAAAAAACTACAAATTTCACGGATGGAAAGTTAAAATTTAATGACCAAAGTTTCAGAAGGAAAAATATAAATTTTCAATAAAATCTTAATTAAGAATTAGAAAAAATAAAATGAAGATTCGATGTAACGTAACTACCTATTAACAACTATACAATTAAGTGTTCCCTTCTTGGTGGGGTTGGGCCGTTTTAGTGGGTATTCGCCCCCCTTGGCCCCTCTTTCTAATAAGAAAAAAAAGACGATTTTCTTTGGTGTCTGGCAAAATCGTCTCTAATAGACAAAAACAGAAGCGAAAGTCTTTATACAGTATTTAGAAAGTCATTGTAAACTGCATTATCGTTCTCATAAACTAAAAGGTTTTAAAAAGACGTTAAAGGGTTTTTTAATGCTTGCAGACAATGCATGAACAAGCAGAAGTGTTTCTCTGTTTTCAACCTCTTTTGAAGAGTTGCGCCCGATTCGCACTTTCTGTCTAAAGAATTTAAATTTGGTGAATTGACCTCCGAATACATTATCGTAAAAGAGGTCTTTACAGTGATTTTACAATGGAAAGAGCGAAGAACCATAAATTAAGTAAAAATCTCTCTCGGAATTCCATTTTGAGAGTGTTTTTTTTATGCAGGTATTAGGGGCCAAGGGCAAGTGTCAGCGAAAATGCCACCCCCCGTCCCCGCCCCCGTGCTTGATGGTTCTTTTTTTTTCAAATTTCGAACAGATTTTCAATATGAGGATATGAAAAAAAAAAAAAAAACATCAACCTGACCCTGAAAATTGAATAGAAAGAGCAAAGAAATTTTACATTAAACGTACAGTGAAGGGGAAGAACTCCTCCTCCGTCGCCGGAAAAATAGGTCAATAAATGTAAAATATTCTTTCGGTGTATTTTAGATATTTGGAAAATACGATTTTAAAAAAAGGTATAGAAGAATGTGTAGGAGATTTTAAGTAAAAAAAAAAAAAATCCGGTAGAGTAGGGCCTATATAGCAGGGTTGGCAAAAACCTGGGTTTTTCACAAGAAACCCAACCCAACTGGGTTTTTGCTAGGGTTTCGGGTTTTTGGTTTCTTGATGGGTTGAAATTTTTTGAGAAAGGTTCGATAATTATGTAGTGCCTAATATATCTATTATTTTATTAATTTATTTATCTAATCTACAATATATATTAAAAAGACATCTTTATTTCACAGAAAGTTCGGATATGAGATGATAATGACATATTAGAATTTTCTCCATTTTAATTTTAGATCGTTCCTTTATTTCTTAACAGCAGATTTCAGCTTTATTTAGATCTAACTCAAATTAAAATTTTTAAGATGCCAAACTCAAAGAGTTATAGAGGTGGAAGATCTAAAGCTAGCGAATGGGACGAGGTGACTTTATTAAGTGCTGAGCCTACTAGAGTACTATGCAATTATTGCAAAGAAAGTATCACTCGAAAACTTGAGAGAGTGAAACATCATCTAGAGAAATGCAGTAAAAGAAAAGTGAATTTGTTTGAAAATGAGGCAAGAGACTCGAATTTGGAGCATCAGTTGAAACTGATTCACTTCCTCCAACTTTGGCTTCTGGTAAAGATGATCCAAAGATTATAAGTGAAAATGTGCCTGAAATGAGTGACACCAGTGCACGTTCTTCATCATCCACATTCTGTCATTCAACACCAATAAAGCATAAAAGGCAAAGATCAATTACACCATTTGTGGTAAGAACGACTGTGGACCAAAAGGAAGAATTAGATTTACAAGTTGCAAGGTTCTTTTTTTCAGCTAACATACCCTTCAACGTTTTAGAAAATAAAGAATTTATAAAATTAATCAAAGGTCTAAGATCAGGATATGAACCACCAAACAGGAAAAGGTTGGCATCTGATCTGTTAATAAAAGTTAATGATGAAGTAATCCATGAAATGAAGAATGACTTAATCTTGATGATTTTACCATTACCCTTATACAAGATGGCTGGAGTTCAGTAGGTAATGATCTTATTATTGCGCACAGTATTCATAATGGAAAAAAAGCCATATCTGATTTTAGCAGTAGATGCTGGAAGTACAAAAAAGACAGCAGAATATTGTGCTGGGTTTTTGGTGGGTTTTTGGTGTTGGGTTTTTGGGTGGGTTTTTGGGTTTGGTTTTCGGTACCAACCCTGCTATATACCCTACCTATAATAAAAATAGTTAATATACGAAGTTAGTAGGATAGTCACTCTTAAACCTTAAAACATGGCTTAGTTTCGTTTGATTAAAGGGCGAAGAGTTGTTCAAAGCTTTTATATCATGTTGTAGCACTTTATATTTAACTTAATTAACTTAATTAAGTATTTTAAGTTAAAAGTAACATTCTGTTTAGTCTAAGCCGGCTTGATCGTAACATTCATGATCAGTAACATTTTTAATAGAAGCTATTAATAAGCCAATAGTGAATAGTAAGTACTACGATGTAGAGAAACTTGGGTCCTGCATAATTAACATTTTAAAAAAATTATCGTGATTCGGCTGGTCCAGTAAAATAATTAACTTAAGTTTTGGCTCGGTTACGCATTGATATTCCATAATCAGTTTTTATATAATTACATTGTTACCTGTCACATGTGAATTTAGGCGCATAGAAGTTATTTAAACAGCAAATTCATGTAAGGCCTTTAAGCAACTCTATACCAGACAATCTTTCCGGAATGGAAAGCAGCCGTTATCATATATTGGGAATAGGGTTTCTCCTTATATGCAGCTTTCTTCTTCCCGGAAAAATGAAGCCAATTCCGGGATCCCGGGAAATCCAGGAAATGGTTGTATATTTAACCCTTTCATACCTGATTTTCGTTTCTTTTCATGCCACAAAAAAACACTTATGTGATATCTCTAGAAAGACTAAAACCTCATAAAATTTGATGGTCTCATTTATGACCAACTGCATGAAAGGGTGAAGAGAACGGTAATTTTTTTATTGTTCAGTGATAAAATACCCTTTTAGAATTGGGATAACCAATTACTTATGCCTAGATGACCACTTTTGCATTGTAATACTTGAATTGAGTTTACCAATCAGTGGTAGCTATTTATTATTTATTAAACATAATATTTATCATGCTATTCATCTGCAGGGGACAAATAAAAGGCTAAAATATTATATTCCTTTAATTATAATTAGGTGCATTTGCATATAAAAAAAGAAAAAGAAAAAGAAACTTCATTAAAAAAAAATAATTTATACCTTTTATCTCAACATATTTCATCTTAAAATATTTAGCCAATACAAAACAATAAAAATAAAATAAACTTCATTAGAAAAAATAATTTCATCCTTTTATTTTAAAATATTTTATCTTAAAATATTTATCTTAAAATATTTAGAGTCAATCAACATTTTTAAAATAGCTTCTTAAAAAACAAACAATCGATACTTCTATTACTAAGACGAGTTCTCAACTTGGTGATAAATAAACTTGCTGCAGAAAAGGCTCTTTCTGATTCAACAGAGGTTGGCGGAATGGTTTCAGTGCATCAAATAAATTCATGATGTTTGAAGTTCTGTTCCCTATTGTCTCGAATAACTACAGTTCTTGCTTCAAATGCTTGCTTAAACTCTGAGCAGGATGAGTTGCTTGCGATCGCTAGATAATATACTGAGACTCGGTTCCTTGTATTATACGCAGCGCTAGCGACATTCCCTCGGCCAGTTTTTGGCATACGGGCCCACGTTTGGATTACTCTAAGTTGCTAATGCTAGTAGATGTTCATTTAAGAAAGCGGAAAGTACAATAAAATGTGGTAAATATTATGCAGTTTCCTTTAATTCTACCCAAGAGCCTTCTAATAACAAAAGAAAAAATAAATTAAGTCATTTTAAAATTCCGGATTTCCCGGGATATTTGTCCAATTCCCGGGATTTTCAAATCCAATAAAAACAGCCGGGATCCTGGGATCCCGGAAAGAAACCCTAATTGGGAAAACTATCAGTTAATACAGTGGTTCTTAACCTATTTAGGCTGCGACCCAAATTCTGGTCGGGCTAGCTCGGCGACTCATGCCTTCAACAGTTCACTCGTAATAGATAATAAAATAAATAATTAATAGTAAAATAATTAGGAATAACATAAATAAATGATAAATGACAATTTAATGACTCAATCAAAATGGCTTGGCGACTCAATTTTGGATCGCGACTCAGGGTTAAAAACCACTGAGTCAAGACAAAAAGAATTTCCATGCAGCGCTACATACTACTTGGTCAGATTGCATAAACTTTCATTATCATTCCTTTAATATTATTTATTATTCATTTATTTATTCAGTATGAAAATGTAAATTACGTGTAGACATTAAAGCTGTATACAAATGATAAATCAGAATAGATAAATACAGATAAAATAAATTAGGATAAACAACAGTATAAGGTATAAACGATAATACACGTAATAAATTAGAAAGTACGTCTTAGAGAGATTTTCTTTTGAGAATTTGTTTTTGTATTATCCTACTGATATTCTTTGTATATCCTCTGTATAACTATGGACAGTAAATCCATGCGTTCCTCTGTACCTTATAAGAACATCCAAAATGATAAACAATTTGGTACTTACGCATTATCGGGACTACCAAACTGTTTATGTATTTTTGCTCTCGTCATTTTTCGAAAATATTAAAATATAGGGAAAAGTTATTAAAATTATTAAAGTTATTAAAAGGCAACATTAGTAAAGTTAAGTCGCTAACAACAAAATTTAAGTTAAGTTAAAATATCAAAACAGTGTATTAACGTAAATGAGTGAGGAGAGAAAAGGGAAAAAATATTTAAGATGGCTTACTTTTATGTGAAGTTTAGTGTATCCCAAGGGTCACCTGAGCCAGAGAAGAAACAGGATGAGTGGCCGGCCCAACCTCACCCGATACCAGCGGCTGGGAGCGAACACCCGAAAGCCCGACACTGCACCCAATGAGCTATACCGGGCGCTCAGATTTATTTTAAATAGATTCTAAAATACGGACGTCATTTGAATCTGTACACTTATAAAGAATTTTAAAATCATCATGTTTAGGAACATCATTACAAAGTGATACAAATTGATGAATTACTGGGAGGAGGAGAATCAGAAACACCATCGAGAGGAAGGACAGTTCAGGAGGATCTGTTCAAATGGTGCTCCACTGCAGAACTGAAGAAGATGACATGTACTCCTAACATAGGACTCTTACCTGCAGTACGGACAGCTATAAACCTAAACATAAAAATAACGTACAGAGGGTTGACAAAAATAAACAGACAACGATGACTGTCCTCAAGAACAAGTGGCAAAACTTATCAATGAACTGCCAGAACGTGTATCAGCTTTACATAATGAAAAGGGTAAAGTAACACGATTCTAAATACAATTGAGTCAATAAAGTTATTATTTATTGACTTTTATTATCAAATCAAAAACTATGGAAAAAATGAAGGTGTCTATATACTTTTGTCAACCTCCTGTAATGGGTAAGAAGATTTACCTCCAAACAGAGAAAAATAATAATCCATTTTGAATGTATTTTTGAAAATAATTTAAAATTAACATAGGGCTAAAAAACGTATTGAAACCACCGAAAAAAAGATTTTTTTATGACGTCACTCAAATACCGTTAAGGTGAAGGAAATATAATAAATTTGTTTACGAATACTGTAATCAGGGGCGGGAAGTTGATGTATATTATTTAGGAACTTGTAGACATGGTGATAAATCAAAGACTTTGGGAAACAGTTTTTGAAAAAGTGGTCGACTGCAAATTCAAATTCTTTACGAACGAAATGAAAGTTTGAACATAAATTAAAGGACCGATATTTAAGAGGATTAACACTGACACACAATTTTTCCGATTTGTGTGTGTGCGCACTCCCGTAAGCAGCTGCGCATCAGCGAATATTTATACCAAAAATCTAGAAACATTTTTACTGTCGGAACAAAGATTTGTTAGTCCTGATTAAGTTAGTTTACGCGAGGTTAGGTTAGTTAAAGTTTGGTTAGGTTAGGTTAGGTTAGACCTACATTAGCGTGTACCTCACTATTTAATGACTTAATGGAAATCACCCTCAACTGCGTCCGAAACACTTATTGGTTAATTAACTTTTTAGGTATATGGATTTTAAAAATCGTTACCGCACTTATGTAAACACACACACACACACACACACACGTGTGTGTGTGTGTGTGTGTGTAAGGAGAAAGAAAAGCGAATGGAAGTTGCAATAACATTTCAGTGTGAAATAATTTGATCCTTTTAGCAGTTTCCAGCACGCAATATCAAAGACACTTTCAATAGCAATTTCATTCCAAGTCCCATTGAAAAAAAAAAATGCAAAAATAATTTTTTGATCCTTGTAAAAATGAATTTTAGTTTCTTTTCTCAAACGCGATACGCAAAACGACTCATAAGCTTTAACATTAAAACAGTAAAAACGAAGCATCTTCGCATATACATATTTACATAGTAAAATAACTCGTTTATTTCATTTTACTTAAATGAAAAAATGAATTGCCATTCATCAAAAGACAGTTTTATTACGTGATACGTATGTACAGTATATCAAATTAATAAGAAAACATTTCCCCATAAAAGCTATTTCAGTTATTGAGATGCGTATTGGTAATAAAAAGAACTCAATAGCGAATCTAACTTCAAATGGTGTTCAAAGGAATTGAAATATGACAACGATTTTTTTAAATCAACTCCTATTTTTTCTGCTATGTTTGATTAAAAAACGTGTTTTTATTTACCAGGGCATGAGATTTCTTTTCAGTAATGTCGACATTAATGAAATGTAAATTTTACGAAAAAAAATAAAATAGATACTTTTTTTTATTATTTACAGTTCATCTCAAGTTCTGTAAAGAAAAAAAAATTGCCGAAGAAAAATCTATGGAAAATAAACTGAAAATTTTAAAAACTACAAAATAATTTATAAATGGTTGGAAAATAACCATCTGTCACGCCTTCGCTTCTTATGATTTTGTCTTTCATAGTTCTTTATATACGTTCGATGGAGGGGATTTATGCAACTGTAATATATATATATATATATATATATATACACACATTCAACTGCAAAGAACACGCAGTATAAATAACGTAAAGAACGACGCTTGTATAGGAGATATTCCGCGCAAGACGAGAGAGAGAGAACGAAACATTTTCATTTGTTTCGTTCTCTCTATCTCGTCTTGCGCGGAATATCTCCTATACAAGCGTCGTTCTTTACGTTATTTATACTGCGTGTTCTTTGCAGTTGAATGTATATAATGTTACGGCATGCGGGAGGTGCCCCCTTGGGGCATTGGTTTCTGCGAGTATGTAGAAGAATTACGGCATTTGGAAGAGTGAGGCCCATGGTGTAATGGTATCGCATCTGACCGGCAATCGGAAGATCCCGGGTTCGATTCCCGGGTGGTTACCTCATTTTTTCATTTGTTTCGTTCTCTCTCTCTCGTCTTGCGCGGAATATCTCCTATACAAGCGTCGTTCTTTACGTTATTTATACTGCGTGTTCTTTGCAGTTGAATGTATATAATGTTACGGCATGCGGGAGGTGCCCCCTTGGGGCATTGGTTTCTGCGAGTATGTAGAAGAATTACGGCATTTGGAAGAGTGAGGCCCATGGTGTAATGGTATCGCATCTGACCGGCAATCGGAAGATCCCGGGTTCGATTCCCGGGTGGTTACCTCATTTTTTCATTTGTTTCGTTCTCTCTCTCTCGTCTTGCGCGGAATATCTCCTATACAAGCGTCGTTCTTTACGTTATTTATACTGCGTGTTCTTTGCAGTTGAATGTATATAATGTTACGGCATGCGGAAGGTGCCCACTTGGGGCATTGGTTTCTGCGAGTATGTAGAAGAATTACGGCATTTGGAAGAGTGAGGCCCATGGTGTAATGGTATCGCATCTGACCGGCAATCGGAAGATCCCGGGTTCGATTCCCGGGTGGTTACCTCATTTTTTCATTTGTTTCGTTCTCTCTCTCTCGTCTTGCGCGGAATATCTCCTATACAAGCGTCGTTCTTTACGTTATATATATATATATATATATATATATATATATATATATTAGGGGGGGGTCGAAATTTTGTATTCTTATTCTACACACTGCTCGGAGTTTCCTTTGGGCCCCTAAACAACATACTGTAATTACACCGCTATGCGCCCCCCCTACCCGTTGCATATGCCCCCCCCCCCCTTTTTAAATTGAAATGAAATTGAAACCAATTCTTTGAATAAAAAAACCTGATAAATGACAAAGATTAAAGTAAATAATGATATAAGTAAAGTTAAAGTAAGTTTTATATATATATATATATATATATTATATATATATATATATTATAATATATAATAAGAAATCTTTCTCCGTATATTACTTAAAGAATCAATTGAAGCATACTAAAATCAAAATATTCACCTTAAGAAATTTAATTGAAGCATATTAAAACCAAAATATTCACCTTAAGAAATTTAAAATCGTAAATTACTGACACCACTGGCCTTTCCATTGGAACACAGGTAGCTTTTTTCTCGACTCCAGTACATTCAAAATAAATTTATGTCTGTTTTCGTAACCAATTCTATCTTGTGATGCTTCTGTTACCACATTTACAGCATGTTCTCCTCCTTAGCTGTGAGAGAGAAAAGGAATAAGCTGAAGTGGTTCATTTCGAACTTTAAGATCATCATTTGTCAAATTCTGTAAAATAGGTGGAGGGGTGATGGTTTCGTTGTCCCAGTCGATCATGTTAGGATAATCGTCTGCTTCAAAGTTCAGTGTTTTTGGCAGCTCAAAATTTATCGCATTGGTGCTCCTAGTTCTTGCTCGAATGATGTGCTGAAGAGCCAGTTCTCTGACCTCTCTTCTTGTGTCTGTTATCATTGAGAGTAAGATATTCTCTGGGTGGGCAAAATAGGCGTTATTTCTGAGGACATGCTCCATAATCATCCGATGCTTTTTATCTAAGCCTTTAAGCAAGTGCATGATATACCAAAAATTAGATGTTCCCTCATTTGCCTTTGGATGAGACTATCCAAAACCAGCCTGGAGCGTAAACCAGCATTATAATTTTTAGTTTTTTACTAGGTCTTGGATGTTTTTCTCTGGATTCCGTGTAGAGACATATAAGCGCAGGATCCTGTTTGCTCGTGTTAGCCATCTTGCATGATGGAGGGCACCTGGGGATCTGGTGGCTAACGCTTGTGAGATGCGTCCAGATTGTATGCTAATGCACATTTCATACATATATTTTTGGTCACTGCTGAAACTTTTAACAATATCGGCCGAAACTTCTTTAATGTTGTCCTCTACAGGGGTATAATCAACTATATCCAGTTTCGTCAAATCCTCTCGGAGTTTATTTCCAAGAGAACCTTTGAAGGTGTTTGGCCCCGAAGTTTTTCCATCAATTGCTTCAAATACGTGCCTGAAGGGCAGTTCGTTTGCATGCAAAAGGCAAATCAGCCATTGTACCGACCTGTCCAGATATAATTCAATCAATTTTAGCACTCCGCCAATCCTGCCAGTGTTCAATGGGGTGCCATCGCATAGCAAAGCTTTGAGGGATTCTTTGCTATTAGAATCAACTATAAAAGTTATTATTTCATCTGCAATACAACAAGCAGTTCCGTTATCTGGAGCTATATGATCCGTGTAAACATCACCAGGTTCTTTGACTATTACATAATGTTCTTCGTACTCCATTCCCTTCTTTGTCTTAGTTTGATCTTTTCTACCATCAAATCCGATGCCTTCAATCTGTGTGTTCTCTGATTTCACTTCGATTATGTTCTTTTTCCCCACACGTATTCTTTCTCTTTCCACTTTTTTCCTATCCAACATATTGGTTTCGTCTAATATTCCCATATCCTTCAAAGCTGCATTTACTATAGCTGCAGTAGCTCTGTAAATTACACGGTATCTATCTGCTGTTATTGTTAAGTTATCATAAATAATTCTGTTCTGATGGTTTTCTCTCAGCTCAAAATCCGGAACAAAGTCAATATCGTCGCTGTCATCATCAATTTCCATGCTCTCATCTTCCATAATATGTAAAGGGTCCAGTTTGCTGGTTGAGGCGACATTCATATCTAGGCTTATCTTGGCTCTTCTTTCTAATCCTTTAACTCTATCGTGAGTCCTTTTTCTTGCGGAAGTCGTTACTCTGTCGATTGGTCCTAGTTGGTTTTTTCTTTGTTTCTGCCCCACAAAAGACTCCCACTCAATCATTGGAACTCTAATATCACATCAGCAATCTGTTCGACTGATTTTTTTTATCGTAACAAGTACAAGTGCAAATATCAAATATTTCATCGAATGTTTCCACCTTCTGCTGAAAACTGTTGTTTCTTTGTTTTAATGGTACTTTATTTAGCTTTGCTGCAGATTCTATCAGTTGTTCAACTTTTATAGCTATTCCTTCAAATCCTATATGTGGAAAGGAAAACTTTTCCCAAATGGCTTCCACATCTTTAGTGACAATTCTGTAACATTCTTTTGCTGTTCTAGAACCTTTCGAAATCAGTTCTTCTCGTTTTCTTACCAATAAATAATCCCTAAATACGTCAGCCTTTGAAGGAGTCATTGAAGGTGGAAATTCTGCAGGATGATCAAATGTTGAATTGTGCGTTTTGCTTCTTGTCGCCATGATTTCACTTATTTAGGCCTAGTAGCATTAATAACAAGAAACTAATTGTTAAATTCTAGCAATTGAATCATTCAATCTGAATTTAATTTAACTCATTCGGAATTAAATCATAACTCATTCAATCATAAACAATCTGAAAATAACAATCTGAAACTAAACAAAAAAAAAACGTGACAATAATTTATATAATTCATCTAATCTATCTAAATTAATCTATGTAATCTATTCAATCTATCTAAAACTCTATCTAAATAATCTATCCAAATTAATCTAATCTACTTAATAAGACTTAATTTAATGCATGATTGTCACATTTGGGGTTTATATCTGTGGAGAGAGTAAAATTGGGGGGATGCTATGGAAGGGGTAAGGGGGGTCGCATATATTCATTTTTTTACAAGATGTTGAGATCATCATTTCCAACTACGTGCATACTGTGGAATTGGAGAAACTCGATTTTTGATATGTTTCGACCCCCCTAATATATATATATATATATATATATATATATATATATATATACTTTCGGCATAATTGACAAGCAAATGTGCTTTAGCCTTCAGAATAGACAAATAAATGCCTGTACGTTTTCTTATATCAATAATCAAAAGCAATTCATAAATTATATATCTTCGATTTGTTTCGTAATCCCAGTCCCTGCAACTCAAACTCCACAATTAAAAAATCAACGGAGAAATCAAATTTTTTAATATCTAAACTTTTTATATGGAGAATTATATAAATATTCGTAACAGCAGAGTGATATCTACGATATCGTATTTGCTTTTCTATATGTACAATTGTACTTTTCATCATAACAAATCAAACGTAACAAAATTATACTTTTTGTTCGCTACCGCTGTTGAAAAGATATGAAACACAAAAGTAATTTATGTGAATATATACAGGGCGTCCCAAAAAAATGTATACACACTTTAAATACTTATAAAGGCAGTGTTTATTAAAATACATTTCATTTTCAAAATGTAATAGAATCTACAGACATTATTTAATTGTTTTGTCAACGCCTGTTTTCAAACTGACGTCCGTTCTGGTCCAGGCACTGCTGATAACGCGAAGCAATGGAATCGCAAACATCACGAAACATTTCGTTTGGTATTTGTGTGCATTCTCGTTCAATGGCTGCTCTCAATTCAGCGACTGTTGCAGGTTTTATAGCGTAGACTTTGTCTTTTAAGTATCCCCATAAAAAAAAGTCTAGTGGTGTGAGGTCTGGTGAACGCGGAGGGTATTCTACGAAACCCCTTCGTCCAATCCACATCCACATCGTGCCAAGTACCACTCGCAATACTCCACTCTTCGGTCCGGATCATCATCTTCATTAATAGCATGGACTAATCTTGGAATGTAACTTTTCCATTGACAGCGCTTCAAAATGCGTTGGACAGACGATTCTGAAATTCCTACCTCACGACTCGCTTGCCGCACAGATTTTCTTGGACTTTGGTGATACGTTTCCAGTACTCTTTCTTGCTTTGTGGGGCTTGTCGATGTCCGTGGTCTTCCGGAACGCTTCTTGTGGACATTCTGAACAGTTCCATCAGCTTCAAACTTATCTCTAATTCGAGTGATGGTAAGTCGCGTTGGTGGATCTGTTTGAAACTCCCTCCTAAACTGTCTTTGCACTTCAACTGCGTTTTCACACTTCCAGTAGCATTTTAGAATGAATTTCCTTTGTTCAAAGCTTAGTCTGACTGCCATTATTAATTCTAATGGGTTTAACTTGGAAAGAAAGAAACATCAATATATATATATATATATATATATATATATATATATATATATATATATATATATATATATATATATATTGATGTTTCTTTCTTTGTACAATGTACTCTTTATCGAATATATATTATATATATATATATATATATATATATATATATATATATATATATATATATTCGATAAAGAGTACATTGTGCTTGAAGGTAGTAGACAATACTTTTAATTATGCAGTGAAATTAAATATATTACAAAAAGGTATTAATATTATATATATATATATATATGCTACTAGCTTTAGCTGATGAATTTATGTTAACGCAAGAAATAACAGAAAACACAAGAAAAAACAACTGCCTAGATTTGGTATTCACAAACAACAGTAATTTAATTGATAATGTGGAAATATCCCCAACTAGGATATCAGACCACAACATCATTGAAATAACAACTAATATAAAGGCAACAGGAAAGGAAAGAACACGCACAACAGAAAGAAGCAAATTCGAAATTTTTAATTTTCACTCCAAAGCTATAAACTGGGAAGAGGTGACATCCAGCATGGAAGTAATAGATTGGAAAACCATTTTCGAGGCCAAGACAACGGAAGAGATGCTAATGACGTTAGAGGAGAAGACGTTAGAAATTGTGGAAAAACACGTCCCAAAGATACAACAAAGAGGAAAGAGAAGCAGGTTCGAAAGACAAAAGAGGGCATTGTTCCGAAAGAGAAAAAGAGTGACTGCAAAATTAAGTAATTGTAAAGATAACATCAGAAAAATATTACATGATAAACTGCAAAGTATCGATGTCGTCATAGAGGAACTAATCGAGAAGCATACAGAAAAAGAAGAAGATGACGCTATAGAAGCGATAAAGGCTAACTCAAAGTACTTCTATAATTTCGCAAAAAGAAAGTCGAAAAACTATGCGACTATCGGGCCTTTAAAAAATGAGAATAGTGATTTATCTGATGATCTAACAGAAGTAGCTGAAATATTAAAAGCTCAGTATGAATCATCTTTCAGTATCCCAAAAACTGACAAACTGATATGCGATAGAAACGCGTTCTTTGAAGAAGAACCACAAGGGGAAAGTATAACGGATTTCGACTTTACGACGGAGGATATTGCACAAGTCATAGGGAAACTAAAAACACACTCAGCGGCAGGACCGGATAAATGGAATGCCACACTGATCAAAAACTGCAAGAATGCAATCGCTGAGCCCCTATACTGGATATGGAGACGATCATTAAACACGGGAGAAATACCGGGCATCCTGAAGAGCGCGAACATCGTCCCAATATATAAAGGAGGAGATCGATCCGAGGCCAAAAACTATAGGCCAGTGTCGCTTACATCTCATCTCACCAAAATATTTGAAAGAATTGTTAGACAGAAAATCTATGACTTTTTGGAAACTCAGAAAAAATTCAATGATAACCAACACGGGTTTCGGTCAGGCAGATCATGCCTGTCACAACTAATGGAACACTACAACAACATTATTGATTCACTTGAAAGTAATGAAAACTATGATGTACTATACACAGACTTTGCTAAAGCGTTCGACAAGTGTGACCATGGAATCATAATACATAAACTGAAATATATGGGAATAACAGGAAAAGTAGGGAAATGGATATACTGTATAATTTCCTTAGTGAGCGGAGGCAAGTCGTTACAGTACAAGGAGTATCTTCATCAGAATCAGAGGTCCTCAGCTCAGTACCACAAGGAACGGTATTAGCTCCACTACTGTTCATAATCATGCTAACTGACATAGATGAGGACGTTACCAGAGACAGCACAGTAACATCCTTTGCAGATGACACAAAGATCAGTAGAAAAATACGAAAACCAGAAGACATAGGATCTCTACAAACCGACATAAACAAAATTTACAAGTGGACGGAAGACAACAATATGAAGTTTAACACCGAGAAATTTCAGCTATTACGGTACGGAAAAAGAGAAGACCTAAAGTCCATGGAATATTATACCCCAAATGGACAGGAAGTCCAGAGAAATTCCAGAGCAAAAGATTTAGGGGTTGTAATGACAGATGATGCGAAATTTGAAACACAAAATAAGATAGCAGTAAACAGAGCAAAGAGAATAACGGGTCTGATATTGAGAACTTTTAAACGAAGGGATAGGAATGTAATGATCCCCCTACTGAAAACCCTGATAATACCCAAATTGGAATACTGCTCGGTCCTAACATCCCCATATAAAAAAGAAGACATTAGACAGCTGGAGGGGATTCAAAGAAGTTTCACAGCCAAGATCAATGGGTGCAAAGAACTAAATTACTGGGAAAGGTTACGAGAACTAAACCTATATTCACTGGAAAGGAGAAGAGAGAGATACACCATTATTTACACTTGGAAAATAATGGAGAAACTAGTCCCTAATCTTACTCTGAATCCCATAACTCCCCAAACAACGGTGGAAGGTAGAAACGGTAGACTGTGTCGTATTCCCAAATTGAAGGCGAGACAGGGAACATCCTTAACCCTGAAAGAAAATAGTTTTGTAGTGAGAGGACCAAAACTATTTAATCAGCTGCCCAAAGACCTAAGAAACACGAAGGGAGTTGCAGTGGAAATCTTCAAAAGAAGACTTGACGCCTGGCTCAGAACAATCCCCGATGAGCCGGGCGTACCTGGCTATGTGAGGTGGAGAGCGCAAGAATCCAACTCTCTACTTCACCAGGCCAACTCGAGAGGAGGGGCGACACGCTTGACCTTCGCGAAAGGAGAAATCATCACGTGGAACCTTTGTAAGGTTGTAAGGTAAGGTATATATATATATATATATATATATATATATATTCGATAAAGAGTACATTGTGCTTGAAGGTAGTAGACAATACTTTTAATTATGCAGTGAAATTAAATATATTACAAAAAGGTATTAATAATAACATTTTAATTTTATAACACAACAAAATATTCAGCAAAGGATGCAAATGATACGGAGAATCAACCGAAAACAGTAGAGTCTGACACCTCAAACAGAAAACAGCCTTTGACTAAATATGGCATTCAGTTTAAATAAATATTTTCACTTCCATTTAGGCCATATTATTAAAGACACATGACAAGACTGAAACAGAGTTTTAACTAAAGGACGGGTTAATTAACACAAAATTAAGTACACTACATTATGAAAGGTAAATATATTGTACAATTAACATCTGTAGGTAGCAATTTGTGTAGCATCCCGAACTCTTTATTGTACAATAGGTTGAACCTTTTCCCCGTGTTTTTAGTATGACTCACCCACAGTTGCTGGACAAAATTTTTGGAATAACCGTTCGTTTTTTATCATAGTTGTACAATATTTGAATTTCTCTACTAAAATATTTAATTTTCTCATAAGTTACGGTATTCTTTCTTAAAGACCTAGATATATCTTAGACACTTAAATTCATGTACCTGACAAATAGCACCACCATTTAATTTTTTCTCATGTAGGAAGGAGTGGGCTAAGGGCGAGCCCCCGCAAAAGTGACTCCGCTACAGAAGACGGAGAGAGCCATAAACAAGGTCTCCAAGGCTTAATGATGCCATTTTTTTTAAATATAAATTTTGAAAAGGTTGTGTAGTGTGAAAATGCATGTATGTGTAGTGAGGAATAGAGGGAGAAGCGTGTGTTTGTGTGCTAGACTGCTCACAGGGTCGATGAGACACGGAAAAAGGTCAGCTAAGGAGGACAGTGACAGGAGAAACGGGAGTTCCAGCACTCCCTGACTCCTGCCTAACATCCACCCCGAAGTACTTCCCTGGTCGATTGGTGGCTACAATCTCCTCCTACAATTTAAATACATGCGTACTTTGATGTCCAAATTGTTGAGAATAGAAATCCATAACTTTGTTTTATCTAAATGAATACTTCTGCATAATTTTCACGCACATTTAATCAGCATTCTAAATATCTCTTTTAACTGACGAGTTGATTAAAGCTATATTATCAGCATAAAGTTAGTTACTTATTTTAAGTTCACTTATAGAACAACTAACATTGATATTATTGAGTGAATTAACTCGCTCTCTCTCTCTCTTAAAACACTTAAGATCTGGGACAAATCCAAAGATCTGGCAGAACTCCGTCAAAGAATCAGAAACGCTATTGGATCCACTTCAGAAGAACATCTTATTAATGCTTTAATGGAGTTTGAACGTCAAATACGCACTACATTGACGAATGACAATCACCATGTAGAAGTATTTTTAAACTTGGACAGTTTGGAAATGCAAACAACGAAAGTGCCGAAATATAGGCACCAATATATAGGTGAAAGATAATTAAATCGTTAATTATTTGGGGTAGCAAACGTACCCCTTTAAGTCAGCTGCTTTACAATAAGATAATTCAGGGGAATTTTTTACTTTTTTTCCACATCACAAGAAAATTCTGGCATTCTCTCTTATTACATAGCAGCGGAAAGTGACAGTCAGAGGAATATATAACCTAATTTTCGTGGAATCTGTCACATTCGCCACACTCGCCTTGCATCTAGAAAGCACAAAAAGTTAGTGCCGCTAAAGCTAACGCTAACTACCAGAAAATTTAGCGCCGCTAACGCTACGCTAATTTTGTAGCTAATTTTTTCTGAAACCACCCCAATTTATATATATTCTGCCTTCCGTAATTTATTTACATATATTAGCACACACTTCATATAATTGGTTGTTAAGATACAAAAATGTGACGTTATAGTCTACGAAAATGAAAACATTTTTGTGTAGGAGTCGAGTTCCTTTCGTATATATTAACAGGTGAAACAAACCAACGGAAAGAATAAATTCCATTCAATTTATACAAGTGGGTTTGAAAAAATAACGATTGACTTTCTCTAAAAACGTAGCGCCGCTACCTGTTTCGCTAACAATTTTGAAAATTAGCGGCGCTAATATTATCGCTAATAAAAAGTTAGCGCCGCTAATCCCAGCACTATATATACAGTGTGTATATATATGGGGTGGGTGAGGCGGTGGGGGTGTTACGTTGCTAAGCATGTCATTTAGTACTGTAGTGTTTTAGATTCATGGTTTAATTACTCGCAACTGCTAACAATAAACTTTATGAAAATGTATATACAAAGTGCTTTTGTAAATATTTAGGACATAGCTTTGTAACCATACTAAACTGCTATCCAGGATCACGGTCGATGTTGCGAGCTGTAATTACTTCCCACTATTTTTACACTTTAATTTGTAATTTTGATTTTTCTCACGATTTCTAAATTTAATTCCTCTAAGATCAAATCATTCCTGACATTCCTTTCCACAATAAAAAGTTCTTTACTCAGTATTTTTTTCAGTTTTCATTAAAATAATGGTTAACATACTGTATGTACCCTTGCACAAACAGTATTCTGCAGATGTATTATATAATAATAGCTAACCTATATCTGACTTTCATAAACTACACTGACGATTCCTTTCTTGAATGTATGACTTTGCTCATTGCGTCTTTACCAGTGGGCACAGATGGTTTTATTTTACGATAATATAATAAAAAACAATAGTGCATCATAACTGTAGACTCAGTTATCTAGGAAGATTACACTCACACACAAATACACACACCGTGCAATTTATATTGTAAATAGAGAAAAGGTAAGACGAACTATCTGTTATGTTTTGTTGGCATTGTTGTTGTCATCGAAGACATTTGGCAAGTAAAGTGTATCATGGGAAGATCCAGGGGGGGCTAGGGGCACGTGCTCCCCCAAGGCTAGATCTTCAAAGGAGACCAAATCGAAATTTTACTAAAGTCCATACAACGCTTTACACAATTTTTCCAAAATTGCCCATAGAATCCACAATTTTCATGCAACTACAGTAAATTTTATGCCATTATACTCAGTAGATATTTGTTCCTCCTAAAATATCGTTTTCTATTAGTGTCATGTATATACGAGGGCCACTCAATATATTTTGTTCCACCTTTTTTTTTTCTTTCTAAGTTTCCTTGCAAGTTCCAAAAATTTTGTACACAAGTAGTTACATACATTTTTTCACAAGTTTTTATTTTTCCACATAGTCTCCATCCTTTTCTACGGCTTTCCTCCACCTCGAAACAAGGACCTTTATTCCTTACTGGTAAAGTCCGCTGGGTTCCGCTGCAGCCACCTCTTAACCTCCTTAACAACCTCATCGTCACTCTGAAACTTTCTTCCACGAATAGCATCCTTCATTGGTCCAAACAAATGGAAGTCTGAAGGTGCCAGATCCGGGCTGTATAGAGGGTGAGGTAACAGAGTCAAGCCCATTTTTGTGATGGCCTCTCCTATTTGCAAACTGTTGTGTGGTGTTGCGTTATTGTGCAAAAGAAGGACGTCTTCCAGTTTTCTCTCCGGTCGAACTCGTTTTATACGTCGCTGGAATCTCTGTAGGATAGCAATATATGTATGCCTCCGAGTTGATTGTTTGTCCTTTCTTCATAATGTTCATAATGTCCACCAGAATCACCCCTTTCATGTCCCAGAAGATGGTGGCCATAATCTTTCCTGCAGAGGGAGCCATTTTGAACTTTCTTGCGTGGGAAGTCTGCGTGATGCTACTCCATGGATTGGCGTTTTGCTTCAAGTTCAAGGTGGTGTACCCAAGTCTCATCCCTAATCACAATTCGTGAAATGAAGTCATCCCCTTCTGTCTCGTATCGAACCAACGACTCAGAAACAATTTCTTTTCATTGGGCTTTGTGATCTTCAGTCAGTTCGCGAGGAACAAACCGTGAACACACTTTTGAGTATCCCAGTCGCTGAATTATCGTATTCACACTTCCTTCACTAATTCCTAACTCCAGTGATAGCTCCTTGTATGTGACGCGCCGATTTGATCGAATGATGCTGTTAGCAGGTTCCACAGTATGAGATGTGACAGCTGATGCCGGGCGACCGTTGCGTGGCTCATCATCGAGGCTGATTCTCCCTCTCTCCGATGACCTCACACGTTTAGACCAGCGTCCAACTATGCTTCGATCAACAAAAGCATCTCCGTAAACGTTTTGTAGACGTTTGTGAATATTTCCAACTGTTTCCTTCTCTGCGGTTAAGAACGCGATAACAGCTCTCTGTTTACGAAGCACATCACTGTCAGACGCCATTTTCGAAAGTGAGTTAACCATCGGTTTTCTACAAGGGCGTTTAAAAACGGTCTTATACAAGGAGGGGAGGTTCAAACTGGAAAAATTCGGTTATGTGAAGCGCAGAAAGTTCAAACTTACGGTCCAAAAGACATTTCAGCCCCATGGTTTATTATTCAGCTAAGAAAAAAAGGTGGGGCAAAATATATTGAGTGCCCTTAGTATATATTAGTGTTGAAAACCGGTTTGTAAAACCCTAAAAATCGAAAACCGAAAGAAAAAACCGGTTTTATCGATTGATTTTTATTTGGCTCAAACTTGCGCGAACGTGCAGCTACGCGCTACAGCTCACAAAAAAATAACTTCGAATACATTACCTATTAAGTTAAATTGTGACAAACTGGCAACTGCTCTTCAGTATAATTTTTGCCTATCTGGCAACTCGATCTTCAGTTTGTCTCATCATGTAGGCTGTAGTGTAGAGTCAGTCGACTAAAGCCCTATTCGCAGTATAAGACCCTTAATGCCCTTTGTTTCTTAAGATGTCATTTCCAAAATAGGGATAAAATCTAAATTAATTTATATATTTTTTCTTACACGAAGAGTCAATTTTCTGTTTTCTAGGTAAAGTTTTTTTTATTAAAAAATTTTATTTCAATGTTTTTTCCAAAATAGAGATAAATTTTATTTTTATTCTTTATAATTTTTTTACAAAAAGAAGTTTATTTCTTTCTAAGTATAGATGTTTATTTTAAAAAATTATTTCAAATCTAAATTGTTTGAATAATGTATTATTTTGGCTAAAATAAAATGCCAAAGTTGTCATTTTCTTATTCATATGCATACATATGATGCTGCATTTTTGCATTCTTTTGACCAAAAAATAAGCGATAAGCTTGTTAAGAGTTAAGGTCAGTACCTTTCAATTGTGGCTTTTAAAAATTACTATACTTTTCGGTCATAACCGGTTAAAACCGGTTTTTAAAAAACAGATCGATTAAAAACCGGTTTGTAAAGTTTCGATTATTTTTCAACACTAGTATATATCGAATACACCGATTTTTCCCTTTTTTAACCTGGCAACACTGTGCAGCAGCACAAGCAGAAAAGACTGTGGCACTGAGGGTACGCTATAATTTAAATGTGGATCATCCCCTTAGGGAAGTGTGAGTTTTTGATACCTTTCAGCTCACGCACAGGAAGCCCGTTTTCTGTTGCTTCCTCACAGTGAGGTGATATAAAAAATGTGGATCAAATAAAATACTCGGCTGATTTAATACAAGTTCAAGACAATGACGGAATATTATTAACTTTATCTTTTAAAAAGCTACAAATCTACATGCTTAATTTATTAATTGATCCTATATTTTATTAAATACCAATGGAGCGATCCGGCGTTGCCGGGGTGGATGTTGAACGCATATATATATATATATATATATATATATGCCCGATTAGGTAAACTGAATGCCCGGTTAGGTTAATTGAAGGCCCGGTTAGGTAAACTGAATGCTCGATTAGGTTAATTAAATGTCCGGTTAGGTCAACTGAATGTCCGATAAGATTAATTGAATGCCAGGGTAGGTTAATTGAATACCCGGTTAGGTTAATTGTACGTCCTTGACGATTGGTTAGGTTAAGGCGTGATATTTTCGTTAGCTTTAACGAAAATATCACAACTCAACCTAACCAATCGTCAAGGGCGTACAATTAACCTAACCGAACATTCAATTGACCTACCCGCGTATTCAATTAATCTAATCGGGCATTCAGTTGACCTAACCTGGCATTTAATTAACCTAATCGGCATTCAGTTGACCTAACCGGGCATTCAATTAACCTAACCGGGCATTCTCCGCTGTTTCGAGATATATATATATATATATATATATATATATATACGTAATGACGTAATGATCTTGATGACGTGATTTAATTTTTTAAAATTAATTATTTAATTTATTAACACCCAGGTGCACAACCTTAACAATACAGAAGAACATACACACATACCACATCAAGCAGGATATTCAAACTCCTCCCCAGACATAACGTTCTGTTCCCCCTCACTAGCAACACATACACATTGGAGAACAGAAACACAACTGTCATCAGACCACCTGCCCATCATCATTACAACACGTTCTACACTCTGCCCCAACAGCCTTAGGCACACTTACAGAAATTACAAGAAAGCTGATTGGAACAGTTCAAAATACAGACTGAGGAACAATTCACCACATTAAACAGCATGCCCATCATAAACGTCAATACAACACTCAAGACATTTAATCAGATCATCAATATTGCAAACAAATACATACCCAAGGGTAACATTAGGAAATACAACCCAAATTACACTAGAGAAATAGCCCACCTCATAAGGCAACGTAACAACCTCAAGCATAACACACAAACACCACACACAGAAGCCATAAAACAGCAGACACAACAGCTGAACACAGAAATAAACAACAAACTCAAAGAAAAATAAACAGAAACATTTAGGGAATTCATAACAACACTAAACCACTCCACAGATACATCCAGGCTATACAAGACTATAAACAGCATTACCCACTCTAACAGCGGCATTCACACCTCACACGCGGCTATCTGTCGCAGCCAAAATAATATCCCAACACATACACAACAAGCTAACATTCTAGTTAATCACTACGCAAAAATAAGTCACTTAAACAGAGACAACAACCAGAAACACGCAGACAAACAAACAGCCAGACACAAGAAAACCTACAGAATCGACACGACCATTACACCCTTCAATACAGACCAGACCACCAAGATCATCAAAAACATTAAGAATTCGAAGGCTACTGGACCAGACAACATATCTAACATACACCTTAAACACTTGGGCCCACAGGGAATACTAACTCTCACAAATATCAGCACATATTCATACCAACATTGTATTATTCCTGACATATGGAAATAAGGTAAAATTATTACACTACTCAAACCAAACAAAAATCCAACAGAACCAGCTTCCTATAGACCCATTACTTTACTATGCACACCTTCCAAAGTAACAGAAAGACTAATCTTACAAATCACCAACCCATGCATACCACTATCGCCTACTCAACATGGATTCAGACCTCACCACTCAACCACGACATTACTCACTAACCTCACGCAGCACATCATGGATGGCATCAACTCCAGACGACCAGCTCAACGTACATTATTAGCAACAATAGACATTAGTAAAGCATTTGATGCTATCCCACGCTTCCCTCTCATAAACAAAATACTCAACACAAACATGCACAATAACACCAAAAGGTGGCTGAGCAACTATCTTTCAGGAAGATGTCACATTTAATGGCAAGTCATCCAAAAACAAGCTTTTTCCGAACTGGGTCCCTCAAGGCTCTGTTCTCTCACCAACACTCTTCAACTTATACATGCATGACATTCCAACACCCATAGGTAACAAGCTTACCTTATCATCATATGCAGATGACATCACTCTAACGTTCACCCACAACAACATCGACACCGCTACAAATAACCTACAAACGTACACTATTAGCAACAATAGACATTAGTAAAGCATTTGATGCTATCCCACGCTTCCCTCTCATAAACAAAATACTCAACACAAACATGCACAATAACACCAAAAGGTGGCTGAGCAACTATCTCTCAGGAAGATACTCACATGTCACATTTAATGGCAAGTCATCCAAAAACAAGCTTTTTCCGAACGGGGTCCCTCAAGGCTCTGTTCTTTCACCAACACTCTTCAACTTATACATGCATGACATTCCAACACCCATAGGTAACAAGCTTACCTTATCATCATATGCAGATGATATCACTCTAACATCCACCCACAACAACATCGACACCGCTACAAATAACCTACAAACATACATAAACAGTATACAAGACGGGCTCACACACAATAGACTCAAAGTAGCGCCCACAAAATCAACCATCACCTTGCTTACAAGCAACACAAAAGAACACCAGGTAATTCCACAGCTTACACTAAACAACATCAACATTCCACACACTCACAGAACCAAAATACTTGGTGTCACATACAACACATCATTATCTTTTGCAAACCATATTCAGGACATTAAAAACAAATGTACGTCAAGACTTAACACGCTTAGGGTACTAACAGGCACAAACTTTGGACACCAGCAGGAAACAACATCACTCATATACAAACAATATATTCGCTCAGTTATGGATTATGCTAGCCCATGCTGGGCACCTATTATCTCAAACAGACACATAAACACCTTACAGACAATACAAAACAACGCACTTCGTATCATTACAGGATGTACTCAAACAACACCAATAGAACACCCGCACACAGAAACAAAAATACTGAAAGTTAGGGAACATTTAGAGATGAGGAAAACGCAATTCATGGCAGCAGCGACAACTAACCCACAACACCCTTGCCACTACATGTACAATCATGCACCGACACCTCGCACCATTAAGGCAACACCAGAGAGACATTATAACCAAATACTCGATTCCATACCACGCCCCACAGACATCACACAGTACAGAAAACACATACACACACAACTAACCCACAAAGCACTGACACGACTCAGTCCGAATGCGGTCCTAGATGAGAAGCCACCACCCATTAACAGGTCAGAGATCAGCCTGAGCAGATCGGATCGAGTTAACTTAGCATGATTCCGATGTGGACATCACCCCAACTTACGGACATATAAACACAGACTAGACAACTCCACAGACGACACCTGCCACCTGTGCCAGGACACACCACAAACAATTGAACACATTATGACAGACTGTACCGCTCTAGCACAGCATAGAACACAACACAACATCACTAGTGCGCTGAACCTCTGGTCCACTCCGGAGAGGGCGATCGGTTACCTGCGTGCCACCGGCTTGCTCGATCAGGGTGGGCTGATCGGCTAAACAACAACAACCTCAGGACCTAATCAATAGGTATATATATATATATACACACACAATAATTTTAATTGTATGTGAAGCTCAAGATTTTCATGACTGTTCTTTTCTATAGTTTTATTGACCAAATAGTCATGAAAATCTTAAGATTCAGAAATCTTGACACAATGTGAAACTCAAAATTTTCACGGCTGCGTTCTTTTCTGTAGTTTAATCGCGGTGCTGGGGCCTTCGGGCCTACTAATTTTAATTATTTAATTTATTAACACCCAGGTGCACAACCTGGGGACCTAATCAATATGTGTGTGAAGTTTCATGTTTGTAACTGCTTCCATTTTGGAGTTATGGCTGGAACACACACACACACACACACACACACACACGTCCTTTTATTATTATTATGGATTAAAATATATTATAAATGTTAAAATAGAATTTAAGGTGCTGACATGTTTTCGCGGGTTATTTAGTTGTCCCGCCAAACGCCTAGATCAGTGGTTCCCAACCTAGGGATAAATTACCCCACTGGGGTAATGACAACTATTTTCTGGGATAATGACACGCGATCCAGAAGTTATAAAAGTTAATATTGTGATAATCCGGAAGTTATAAAAAATAATATCCGATGATTGGGATAATGGAGCTGGATTAGAATTGGTTTTGGGTAACCATACAAAAAGGTTGGGAACACTGCTAGATGATATAAAATAAAACTCCAACAAAAAACGTGAGCGAAATTTTGGATGTTGTTAAAAATAATCTGATTTTATTTACTTACGCAATGTATAGATATCATACGAATTATTTTAAAAATGGAAAATGGTGTACTTTTTGTAGTTTCATCTATTTTAGCTCAGATTTTGGGGTTTAGTTTTACAGCATCGGTATAGTCAAAAGTAAAGTATCTAATTTTTCTACTTAAGTTGATGCGTTCTCCGCTGTTTCAGCTTTTTGTTTTGCTGTTGCAAACTTAGTTCACACGACTACCAATGCTTGAAAAACTTAAGTTCCAAAGCCTGAACTAAAAAGTTAAGATTTTAAAAGTCAAGGAAACTGATTTAAAAAAATTTTATACCATAATTACATTATACGTTAAACCATTTTCCTTTTGTATTTCGTGAGTTACCAGTTATTTCCAATGACTCAAGGAGTTTGGGTACATGAAACTTTGTTCAGAGTCGGTAATTAAAGAATTTTGTCATCTCGGCATTCTCGTTTCTAATTTTATGCATTTTCCGGACTGTATAATTCGGTAACTTCACAAACACAAGCCAAATTTAACAAAAGTAATGTTTATTAGTTTAATTGTTTTTTCGGATACCTTTTTTGGCATTTTGCATATAATCTTTTCAGCCCCTCGCGTTATAAGAGGAAAAAGTGAAAAACTAGTTCCTTCCTAATTAAAACACCGGAAGTTAATCGATTTAATATCCAATTAGTGAGTTTACAAAAAAAGTAAAAACTCTCTCTCTCTCTCTCTCTCTCTCTCTCTCTCTCTCTCTCTCTCTCTCTCTCTAAATACTGCTTATTATAACTGTTTAACCAGGTGAATATTGAAAATGAGTTTAATTTTCCGAGTGAAACTTGTTGAAATTCATTAAGCCTTTAAATGGTTTACGAAAGTGGTTTCTGCTTTGAATTAATTTTTCATTAAAAAGGATTACCATTTATTACACAGAATTTTAAAGGCTTTGATCTCAATAAATTGAAAATATGCAAGAAATGGCAAATAAAAAAATGAATTAATTAAGAAATTTAAATTTAATTACTCATTTTAATGATATGAACAACCAAATAAGTTGTTTTTGCAATTTATTCGGTTGTTTCTCTAATGCAGTGGTTCCAACCTTTCTGGTTCAAAGCATCTCAATGCCATCTGTCCTCTTTCTCGGCACCCCCGTAGTTTTGCGTCTCCCACTGCTCACCATCCATTCCCTCCCACCCACCCCCATGAGCACCATGTAACTTCAAAGTGAATGTTTTTGTTTGATTTGAGATTTGCATAAGCTGCGTTAGCATTGATTCCTCAATTAGCTCTATTTGTGATTTTCGGTAAATTTGGCTGCACCTACATACTTTCGAAAGATATTAAATGAAAGAGAGGTTCGAAAAATAAGATAAACACTTCGAAAGTCTCCATTTTTTTTTTTCATCTGTACTGTTGGCATATTATATAGTATACTATAAAAAAGTTTGAGTTTTATGCGTGATTTCATAGATAAACATTATTATTATTATCATTATTATTATTATTATTATCATTATTATTATTATTATTATTATTAATATTATTATATCTGCAATTTCTAAAACTTTCATTTTCACAAACAAATTTTTTGGTCTCGGCTCTAATTTTATTTTCTCTCTCTCTCTCTCTCTCTCTCTCTCTCTCTCTCTCTCTCTCTTTCTCTTGATTTTTTCACTCTCTATTATCTAGTTTCCATTAACTATAGTTAGACTGATAATTACACAATTTTATCGCTTGAAACATACTTTCAGTACCGAAAACTCTCGCTGTTAAACCTTCTGTAGCTTATATATATATCTATGTATTATAAAACACTTTTTTATGTTTCTTATTATGATTATTATGATTATTATGGTTCAAATTTACATGTTTATAGCGCTATATAAAATTTATTTGAACAGATGGAAGCAAAAATAAAATCTGTTTTTAAAAGAAAAATTGCAAAGTTATATTTTGCAGTAAATTTACATTTTTTTCTTCACCTCATATATATATATACTCTTACTTTATGAGGGTTTGAATGATGGTTCAGGATCGACCTGCAGTCCTCTGCAGCATCCCGACTCATTTGGGGGATTTCGTAAAGGAAGGAATTGTTTTCCGATTTCCTCCTGCCCTCCTAGCCAGCCACGCATGGCTAGTCAGGGACTTTGCACAGGAACCTGTCCAGCTGGTTCTTGAAATTACTCAAGTCGGTGTGCTGGACGTTCCTCACTTCTTCTGGCAAGACATTAAAAAGCTTTTGGGCCTCGTATTCTGAGGGTATTTTCCATCCTTGTTTTCATAGCCCCTTGTCCCACCGCAGCCGGAACAATACAAAATCTAGCCCTTCTCTCATTCTCTCATATATATACTGTATATATATATATATATATATATATATATATATATATATATGGGATGAATTTCACAATTAAACACGTGAAATGAATGAATGATGCAAATCCACAAAGAAAAAGAAATGATTCCAAGGCCTTTCGTGTATTCAGAAATACACCTCGTCAGGGAAATTCCATGACGAGGTGTAGGCCTACTTCTGAATACAAGAAAGGCCTTGGAATCATTTTTATTTTCCTTGTGGGTTTGCATCATACATACACATATATATATATATATATATATATATATATATATTACTTTGGTCTCTATGTCCTTAAAAGGCTAAGTACATAGAATATTCAAGTACAAGAAATGTCATCGAAAAATCATTTAAAATATAATCTAAAGTATTGTCAAATAGAAAGCCATGTGACTTGCCTTTCGTGTCAGTAATGACATTCTTTTTACAAAATTCTTTTAAAAGGTCATTGTCAGATATACTGTGTTGCGCAGTTACTGAGATTAGTTTTTAACCAAATGAGTTAATAGTACAGGATGTGTGTATAAAGTAAGGCGAGTGAAGAGACAAAGCAGATTTGAATTATATTAAAACGAGTGAACATGGACGAGTAATATTTATTACATGTACTTTATAACAATGGTATATTCCATAGTAAGGTCTAAAGAGGTGTTGAAAATGTTTTTATGAATTAAAAATCAAGTTGAAACTAGTTTAAATCAGTTCAAATCGGATTTGTCTCTTCATTCGCGATATTTTACGCACACACCTTATATATGCTACTTCTATTTATTTAGAACTTATTTCAATTTAAAACGGATAGATATTTGTTGTTCAAAAGGAAGAGCTTTATTCTTAACTTAAAGAAAACAGGAATTCAATCATCAAGCTGTTTTCCTTCATTTGTTCAGGAAAAATGAAGAAAATTGGGATCACCTTATAAGGCTAACTGACGAAAATATCAAACCCTAACCTAACCAATCGTTAGGTCAACTGTACGCCCTTGACGACTGGTTAGGTTAGGTCGTGATATTTTCGTTAGTTAGCCTTATAAAGCTAACTAAAGAAGGCTGGGGGCCCTGATCTTCAGGTGATCCGAAAATTGAATATGGAGAGGATTAAAAGGGAAAATTATAATCGATATACCTCTAAAATATATTTTCAATCGAGTGCCGAAATATCTACGAGAAGCGTTCGCGTTCGCAGTTGTTCCAAATATCAATCAACTCCTTCGTATGAAATGGATCATTTTGAAATTGCAAAATGTCAGGTTTTTCGAAACGATAATTATTGTGCATTAATTTCCTTGAATGATTTACTTGGTTGTTTTGTATATTTAGCATAATAAAACTTCTTTATAAAATATTTTACGTATATGTGAGCAGATATTCAGCTTGTACGTGTCATTTAACTTGAGTAGTTCTGAGGATTTGAAGATAGGATTTGTATGTTCTCGACTCAGTTTCTTCTGTGGCATTTGATACTGTTGTTATATATAAATTATGTCATGAGTGCGTACATTTTTCACCATATATACGATATAATGCATGAAAGCTGATTTTTGGGTTGATCATTAGATATTTATATTGTAACTGTACTTAGATTTCTATTTTTAAATATCCAGAAATAATTCTGTGTGTTGTTGTTGTTGTTGTTGTTTTGGGGATTGTTTAACCTCCTTCGTAACAGCGAAGGTCATATGACGGAGGGTACCTGTAGCTTTACGTACGATCCGAACCACGGGTCGCTACATCATCTGGACACAAAGGACGGCCCCCTCCAATCCACTAATATCCAGACTCATTGTCGCTTAACTTCACTGATCTACAGAAAATGGTGTTGGACGTGGCCACGACGTACCTCGCGCAATTGATTGAAAGTCAGATTCATGTTTGTTTAGTTTAACGTGTTTTTTATCCATTATAGTATAAAGAGGACTTTAACCAATCAAATGACTAGGTGGGATTGGTGTTCTATGGAGTCAAAAGCTCAAGACAGGACCATAAAAATTGCAGTTGAGGTTTTCATATAGTTTAAATTTTCTTTAGAGTGCCTTAGTTAACCTTACATGGTAAGTTGGGGTATGCCTTATTTATATACACCCGAGTCTAGCACCCAAGCCTAATACAGGATTTCAAGGTTAATGCATTAACTACAATAACTGACTCAGCGACAGTATATTTTCCTTAATGAGACAATATATTAATTGACATTTGCCTACATATGATTTTCTCAGGGATTTTTCTCATGGTAACGAAGATACAGTAGATGTTGGTCGGTAATTGAAGGAATTTCCGGATTACCAGTTTTAAATATGAGCAAATGCGAGTTACTTGTAGAATATAAGAATAATTTCCGGTTTGAATAAAATAGTATAACAATAAAAGGCGGCAGATAGCTCAGAAATAATATTGAGGGATGACTTACGCATGTTTTGTATGAAATCTATTGCGAAATATATTAATTTCCATGTCTTATCTCGGTCACCATTTGACTCATGAAAATTATGTGAGTAACGTCTAAGGTTATATGAAGAAGGGGACCTACAGTTTTACGTGGGATCGGAACCACGAGTCGCCACATAATCTGGACACGGAAGATGGTCTCCCCTCCAACTACTCTCCGGATCTAATGTCGCTTAACTTCACTGATCGAAGGGAAACGGGGTTACATAATTAATTTGTTAATTTTTCATATTTAGAATATGAATGATTCATTTTAAATTTCCTTTTTTAAACTTTTATACGATTTATGGTCAACTGAGGTTAACCAGTGTTGGTAAGCAAAGGATTTTGCAGGTTAACAAAGGTAACCAGGTTAACCAGGTGTTGGTAAGCAAAGGATTTTGCAGGTTAACAAAGGTAACCAGGTTAACCAGGTGTTGGTAAGCAAAGGATTTTGCAGGTTAACAAAGGTAACCAGGTTAACCAGGTTTTGGTAAGCAATAGATTTTGCGGATCACGTTAAGAATAGCGAACCCATAGGGTGTTAGGTTCGCTATTCTTGACATGGATAATTTTGGGTTCCCTATTCTTGACATGGAAACTTTGAGGTTTGCTATTCTTAACATGGAGAATTTTGTAACCAATCGTCAAGGGCGTACAGTTGACCTAACCGGGCATTCAAATTTTATCCTATTTAAATAATGGTTCTCTATTTGGATCACCCGAAGATCAGGGCCCCCCCAACCTTCTCTAGTTAGCCTTATAAGGCTAACTAACGAAAATATCACGACTTAACCTAGCCAATCGTTAGGTCAACTGTACGCCCTTGACGATTGGTTAGGTTAGGTCGTGATATTTTCGTTAGTTAGCCTTATAAAGCTAACAAAGAAGGCTGGGGGCCCTGATCTTCAGGTGATCCCTCTATTTATTATATGTTTGCAATAAATAAGAAATTTGTTGTTATTGTTTTCTTATCTTATTTTGGTTAATTTGCAGAGTTTAAACTTTGGGGGTATACAGTTGAAAAGATCAACATTGGGGTGGTGATTGTTGAAAAGAGTATGTTGGGGGGAGGGGAAATAGTTTAAAAGATCCCATCAATTTGAACATTTGTTTTAGTTCTAATATGTTACTGTTATAAATTTAATTTAAAATAAATTTTCCTATGAGACCGGACTTATGGGACACCCTGTATATTCATTTAGGATCATGTTGGATTTTGGGTTCGCTATTCTTAACTTGTCGAATTTTGGGTTCGCTATTCTTAACATGTTGAATTTTGGGTTCGCCATTCTTAACATGAGGTAAATGGGTTCGCTATTCTTAACGTGATCCGATTTTGCAGTCTTTCGATTAATATGACGTCAAATCGTTCAAATTTCGGATTTAATTCCAAACCTTCGTTAATGGACTTAAATTTAAAAATTTTTAAGTGAATTAAAAAAATACGAATCATCCAAATGTCGCTGATAATTCGGAATTAGATTTTTATTTTAACAAAACTTAAGTATCTATTAGCAATTAAAATTTATCACCAAACTGTAATGTTAATATTCCCGACTGTAAATTTATTTTCAGACATATTTAGGTTACAGTTTCTTCGATCAGGAGGCAAAAATTAAAGGTTTTTCAAATTCAGATTTTCTCTTGTTGTTACTTATAAAATCCGTTTCCTTGGAAACTGTGATTAGCTTTCGTGTTAAGAGACAGGGTGTAGTGAAGGGAAATAAACACTTGTGAATGTAAAGTTGTGTGCAGGAAAAGAAAAAAATTAGTTAAAAGAAAGGATGAAGGAAAGAAGGGAGAGGGATGAACACACACACACACACACACACACACACACACACACACACACACAGAGGCAGATTCAGAGAGGGGAAGCATAATTTTTGTAATTAAAATCGGAAATTGAAGTGTAAAGGTTGAATTCAAATTAAATTAAGCGGATACCTTACTTTAGTAGCATTGGTTTAGCGCGTTGAAAAAAACGGCAAATGTTGCATACAATTGCAAATTTATGACCATGAATGATCACGCCTCGTTTTTAAAGAATTGCAGTATCGCAAAGAAAGGATAATTGAAACTTATATTCCTATTAACTATTTATCGAGGGTATTAATTTCAGAATATTTGCGATGGAGACTTGGTGATGAGCTCTAATTAAATAGTATATAGTCGCCAAAAAAAAATATATATATAATGACAGAGCTGGGCATTTGCGGCATATTTTGCGGTACTGCGGTACTTGCGGTGCCACCGCACTACCACCCCGGGCCCCCATAACGCAGTACCGCAAAGGATCGCTGAAAATACCGCAGTACCGCTACCGCATTCAAATTTCCGCGTACCGGTTTGGTACCGGTTTGGTAGTGCAGCAGTACCGCAGTACCGCAATATGCCGCAAGTGCCCAGCTCTGGATTATATATATATATATATATCAATATATGATATTTAGAGTCATATTTCCCCAGTTGCATTACAATATGTAAGCTGAAACACGCTCTAGCATTCCATTGATGAGCTTTGCCATTTGTTCTTGATGAAAATTATCGTAGTGTCTCTTTATTTTACAGAGGAATACAAAGGGCACCAAACAGCAACAGACCAGCTGGTCCCTACGAGGCTGTCTGTTTAAGAAAGGAAGGTTAAAAGATGTAAGAACATTTAAAGACAAGTGAAAGTTTAAAGCAAATCAAAGAAGAGAGATTAAAAGGAAAGATAGAAATTTAAAGATAAAATGAAAGTTTTTTAAAGTAAAGAAGAAAGAATTCAAATGGAAATTCTATAGTACTTTTATGCACTAAGAAATGCTTCTAACTTTTTTTTTTGTAAATATAATGAAATAAGCAAGAAGTGGGCGTGTCACGGTGTTATATCTTGGCATTGATGTGAGGGTATGGTGCCGAAGTGACACGGAGTAGATTTAACACAGACCAATATTTGGAAATACTATTTATAAATAGTTATGATCTCGATAGGTGGGGAAATTTTTCGAAATTGAATACCGTTCATACATGATCGATTCTCTGTTCATATATCTAGAAAAGCGCATCAATGGTTTGATATTTATTATTCAGGTCCTTGACTGGCTCACAAAGGGCTGAGATCCAAACTCTCTGGAAAACCTGTGGTGCACTGCCAAAAACGTTTCGGCAAATTCCTTACAAAATTGTTGGGACAGTCGCCTATTTTTCATCAAAAGAAATCGTCGTGTGTTCCGCTGAGCTTTTTTGTCGTCATTTTCTATACTCCTAAAATTTGTTGCATACAATTTGCGCGTCTGTTACCCATTTTAACGTAACGTTTTTGTAACATTGAATTCAATGTTTAACATTAGCGTAACTTTTCCAGCTTTAACAAAAGTTAAGACTATTTTTATTTATTCTCTATTTCATTCCGTAATAATTCCGTAACTTTTGATGTGGTGTTTTCTTCTTATTAGCGTAACTTTGTTCGAATGTTTTTAACAATGAAAACTATATAGATTCTTCCAGATAAATATAACCTATAAATTCCCACTTGTCTTACATAACACGCATAGTATCGGGCGATTCATAAGTCTGTTACCAATGTAATGGTGAAATATTTTCTGTGTTTCAGATTGTTGATTTGTGAAAATATTGTTTATGGTCAAGGATAGGGTATATGCAACAAAACCTCGTAATGCCAATGTTTTAAAAGAAAGAATTTCCACTGTTAATTTTCAATGTGTAATTGTGTAAAAATAACCTCAAATAAAAAACATCACCGATTACTGTGGTTTGTAGTTATTTTTTATTCGCCATTACAGTGGTAACAGACTTATGAATCACCCGATATATAGCAGTGGTGTTTAACCTTTTTCGCACTATTACCCCTTGAGTTAACCAACAAAACCGTAATTACCCCCTTCTCCCCTTTTTAAATGGCAAATATGAGAAAAGGAAAATTAGAAAAAAATAACAAAATTCTAGTGGAACCACAACTCGGCTTTTTTTTTGAAAAGTGGCGCCAACTGGATACCCTCAGAAAAAGGGCGAATTACCCCTCCCCGGGGGTTAATTACCCCAGATTAAATACCACTCGTATATAGCATATTATAAAATTGAGATTCTAATTAAAATAAGGTAACTGTAAGCTGTTTTGCTATGGAATGTAATTATAAACCTGTGTTGCTGTTTAGGTGCTTGACGTGAGACAAAAATAATGAAAGCCTTAAAAGGAGTGTATGAAATGTATTTTTGAACAGCAAATACATGGTATGATTTTTTGCATACATATATATATACTGTATACACACACACACATACACACACACACACACACACAGGGTGGCCACAAAGTCACTTTGCATGAAAAATAAGAGCAACATACAGATATACTGTAATTTTACTACAAAGGGACTTTGTGGCCACTCTGTAGAGAGAGAGAGAGAGAGAGAGAGAGAGAGAGAGAGAGATTCTTCAGGATTGTACGTATCTATAGGTCCTCCATAATTTCCTTTGTGTTTCTTAATAGTATTTTCATTTATTTTTAAATATGGTTTACACTTCGTAGGATTATTAAATTCCTTTTCATTCTTTTACGTGTCTGGTTTCCTTTGAAAATATTGTTCATTTTAAGACCTCTTTGCTACGAAAAAGTTACACATGTAAATGTTACGTGAAACTTACTGACATAAAACTTACAGCAGCAACGTTACGGGGTAAAGTTACGTAAAGAAAGTTACGCGTAAGTTACGCCAGAGTTACTAACAAAAAATTATGGATATGTTATGCGGGAGTTACGTGTATCAGTAATTAGAGGGATATAGCGAGTGACGGCGTACCTTTGTCGTAATATCTCTGAATTATATAGCCTGAGGTCTAGTTGTCTCCGTAGTTTCTATATCTCTACTTCTCTATAGTTATCCCTACTGAGATACGTCGCGTGAACAGTGGTTTACGAGAGGGAAATGCAATAGAAGAGGACCGGTCACGATCTCTATGTAGGCACGTTACTAAAGTGTGGGAAAGTGCATATGCTCAGAAAACTGCAAATTCCCGCAAGACTGCCTGTGGCGTCCATACCAAGAAGAATGAACGTGTGATTGAAAAGGAAGGGGATTGAATCTTATGTTAAATATAGATGCATTATTTCATTAAACTGCTGTTTCTATCCTGTGTACTTGCTAACGTCTTGGCTAATTAAGAATAAGCAATTTATTACATACGTTATAGTGTAAATTGAGAGCATAAATGTATTAAGACTGAACAGCATTAGCTCGAGTAAATCAACTGATCTCTTAAGGCAGTGATTCTTAACCCCTGAGTCACGACCCAAAATTGGGTCGCCAAGCTATTTTGATTGGGTCATTAAATTGTCATTTATCATTTAATTATGTTATCCCTAATCATTTTACCCTTAATTATTTATATATTTTATTATCTATTACGAGTGAACTGTTTGAAAGCATGGCTCGACGAGCCAGCCCCACAACCAGAATTTGGGTCGCAGCCTAAAAAGGTTAAGAACCACTGCTTTAAAAAGGACTATACTGTAAAGATTTCGTAATATTTCAAGCAAGTGCTTTTACTGTGACCTGGAAAATTAGAAGTTTAATGACAGTTCTGTCAAATTCATTATCAGATTTCGTAATATTTCGTAATATTTCGTAATATTTCGCAATATTTCAAGCAAGTGCTTTTACTGTGACGTGGAAAATTAGAAGTTTAATGACAGTTCTGTCAAATTCATTATCAGATACAGAATTTAGCGTAAGTAGTGTATTTATTTCATCTCTCTATAAACAAAAAACTTTGCACGGTTTTGAGCGGAGTTGAGCAAAGTAACAAATATCTCTTTCATTCAGTCGCCTGTTATGATTGGCTGATTGCCGTAAAGTGGGTGGAGCTAATGTCTCTCGCTCAGTCGCCCGTTAGGGTCGGATCTATCAAGATGAGCCACGTTAAAGATCATGAAGTGATCACAAGTCCTACCCGTAGGGTAGGGAGCCGAAGGCGCGGCTTTTTATTTTTAAAATTAAACGTGCATAAATTTAATAACAGAGTCATGAATTAATATTTGGAGGGTTAATATATATATATATATATATACATATATATATACACACCTTGTTAACTTTGGGTTCCGTGCGTCGGTCTTTCTTTACACGAAGGTCAAGCTGGTGCCCCCGCCTCTAGTTTTGGCTTGGTGGAGGAACGAGTTGCTCTCTTGCGCTCTCCATCGTACATAGTCAGGAACACCCGGTTCATCCGGTACCGTCCTGAGCCAGGCATCTAGTCTTCTCTTGAAGACTTCAACTTTGACCCCTTTAATGTTTCTGAGGTCCTTTGGAAGCTGGTTGAAAATTCTTGGCCCCCTGACAACCAAGCTATTTTCCTTCAGAATTGAGGAGGTCCCTTGTCGGGCCTTTAATTTGGGAACACTACACATTCTGCCTTTCCTATTTTCCAGCGTTGTCTGGATGGTAATTGGGTTTGTTTGAGGGTTGGTGTATATATATAGAGTACACATTGACCTCGCAGATGGATTATTTTACCAAACATTGCTAAATATCTAAAATATCTTTAACCCGTTAATTGCACGAACGCCCAGTTACGAGTCGAGCCAAAAACACGGGCTACGCAAAGAGATATCTCAGTTTAAAGTTTAAATTCGTGTATATACAGGGCTGCGCGGAAATGGTCAGAAGCGAGAGCCCGTGATATTACGGGTTGCGCAGCAAACGGGTTCATTTCAGTATTATATACTTTAAAATAGTTTAATGGTTTGAAAAATGGTTTGAAATTATAGTTTGAAATTATAGAGTATAAAAGCGTGTATATATATATATATATATATGTATATATATATATATAAAGACGACGCTTGTATAGAAGAACGTTCCGCACAAGATGAGGAGGAGAACGAACAAATGAAAAAATGAGGTAACCACCCGGGAATCGAACCCGGGATCTTCCGATTACCGGTCAGATATGCTAACCACTACACCATGGGCCTCGATTAATCAGAAGTCATTTTTCATTTGTTCGGTCTCCCTCCTCATCTTGTGCGGAACGTTCTTCTATACAAGCGTCGTTCTTTACATTAATTATACTGCGTGTTGTTTGCAGTTAAAATGTATATATATATATATATATATATATATATATATATGTGTGTGTGTGTGCGTGTGTGTGTATATATATATATATGATAAATAAATGTAGGGTGGTGGTTATGGCAAATGAATAATTAAAGCTGCGGTAAAAACCGAGCAGAGTTGTGAATGAAAGATGAGTACGCGTTTGATTTTGTAGAATTACGTTGGAGAAAGTTATTTTGGATCACATGAAGATCAGGGCCCCCAGCCTCCTTTAGTTAGCCTTATAAGGTTAACTAACGAAAATATCACGATCTAACCTAACCAATCGTTAGGTCAACTGTACGCCCTTGACGATTGGTTAGGTTAGGTCGTGATATTTTCGTTAGTTAGCCTGATAAGGTTAACTAAAGAAAGCTGGGGGCCCTGATCTTCAGGTGATCAGTTATTTTTGTCAAATAATATTTGACAAGTTACGCTTTGAAGGTTGTTCCAACAATTAAAAACAATACTTGGATCACCTGAAGATCAGGGCCCCCAGCCTCAATTACCAAATGATACCTTCGTTAAAACTAACGAAAATATCACGACTTAACCTAACCAATCGTCAAGGGGTACAGTTGACCTAACCTGGCATTCAATCTAATTTATTATTATATTGGTACTGTAAAGCAAAAAACAAGAATACATGGGGGCCCTGATCTTCAGGTGATCCCAATACTTTTTATCGGAAGAAGGGATGGATCACCTGAAGATCAGGGCCCCCAGCCTTCTTTAGTTGGCTTTATAAGGCTAACTAACGAAAATATCACGACCTAACCTAACCAATCGTCAAGGACATACAGTTGACCTAACGATTGGTTAGGTTAGGTGTCGTGATATTTTCGTTAGTTAACCTTTTAAGGCTAACTAAAGAAGGCTGGGGGCTCTGATCTTCAGGTGATCCGAAGGGATTTCTGTGTATTATCTTTTTGTTATTTTGCTGTCAATTCATTAAACTTAAAAGGTCAGAAGGTATGCCGTACCGGTGTGTTCCGGCAGGTAAAAAAAAAAAAAAAATATATATATATATATATAATAATAGCTTTCTAGTTATTATCATGGTTAAAAGACTAGCTATCGAGAGTGACTGACGATGGATTATATCAAAAGTGGGATGGGTGACTGTCCACCGCGTTCAGATGATGTACCGACCCGTGGTTTTGATCCTACGTACGAGTAAAACTGCGAGTCCCTTCCGTCACATTACCTTTTCTGTTACAAAGAGTGTTAAAGAATCCCGAATATTATCATTATATTCTATAGTTTAACCCATCGTATTTGCTTCAATTTGGGTAACACTAAAACCTGAAATGGCTCTCGTAAAGCTTGAACCTACTAGTTTTAAAAATAATATTGCATATCTATACCCACCTTATTTACTTCCAGAAAGTACCCCAAATCCGACGTCAAAGTGAAAAGATTTGAATCTCAATCAGCTTTTATGAATAACTTCAAGCCAAAATAAAATTCATGTCACTTAAAAATGAAATTTGAATAATTTTTGGTTATATGCGATTCGTGCGAAAGAGGATATTGGATTGAATGTATTTGGATATATTTTATGTGTATTTGGATATAATATTATGTGTACAGTATTTGAATATGCCTTCGAAAAAATATTTCCCGAAAGGGGTGAAACTGATTTAGCTTTTTAATATGCTTTATTTAACCTTGGTATAAAATATTTTTATTTTAGAACTACCATTTTGACAATTAAAAATACTAAAGAACTAATAATAATAATAATTATAAAAACAAAATATTACAGAAATTAATGATTATAATAATAATAATAAATAAATAATGGTAATTTCTAAAGGTTTGAAAGTACACAAAATAAAATGCTTCTTTAACAATACCCGAAAATCTGCTTTTCTAATTTAATTTATTTCTATACCGTTAATGAGCCTATTCCAATGCCTATACCCACATCGATATGCCATTCATGGAGGGCATAAAGAAAATCTACAAAAAGTAAAAATAATTGAAAGCAATATAAGCCCGATTTTGGTATTGAAATTCGATTTAAAAGTTTCTCTCACAAAATTATTTAAACTCAAGCTCGTTTTTCAGGATTGTATATATACACACACACACACACACACACAAATATATATATATATATATATATATATATAATATATATATATATATATATATATACACACACACTATAGTTTTATATGAGTGAAGTGTATCGGAGGTAGATAAGAGGCATTCTAATCATGTGCATACCTTACAGTCTTCTTCTTTTAATCTAGCTCTATTCTTTCAAAGGTAAAAGAAGGAAAAGTATTATAAAAATTTCCTTGGGTTTCCTTATATATATATATATGTCAGTGATATTGTCCGGTGCCCCAAGAGTATCACATCAATGATTAATAAGTTGTAACTTAAATGGCCAAGTAATATTTTTTTTTTAAATGAAAGGTAGGTTTAAAGAACGTTCTTTTGTCCATTCGCCAACGACGGCCTCCCTCTTGTGAAAAAGAATCTGTTGATGTTGTGTTTAAACTGTTGTAAGTTGTACGATGGAGGAAAAACACTTTCTGGAAGTCAGTTCCAGAGAATGGAGGACTATAAATGATACGGTTCTGCACTGTGGAGGTTTAACGGAAAAGCCATGCTTACCCCGAGATGCTCTGGTGTGTCTTGAGTAGGTGCAGAGGATGGCTGGAGAGGTACTATTGACTGTAGCTCCTCGGAACACTGGTGGTGAAATATATACATAGAAAAAAGGAGAGTGATGCGACATTTCGTTGTAGGGAAAGTGGTTGGAAGTTATCAGCTATGCTTTTACTATCTATTGCCTTAATTGCTCTATTTTGGATTGAACCAAAACACTGAAGTAAACTCCGCACCACCCGCCCAGAGATGAGAGCAATTTTCCATCTGAGAGCGCACGTGGCTTTTAGGAATAATTGCCAACTGTTCGTCTGTGAAATAATGCTTTGCCGTATATAAAAGGTCAAACATTTTGGAAGCTCTCTTAGTTATAGCTTTTATAAATGATAAGTTATTGGTGAGAACAATCAGCAGCAGCTGACCGCAGCAAGGTCAAAATTTAAGCTGTTAATAGTGTGCTGCCTCGTGTTTTGAATATTGGCTACATTAGAGAATAGTGGTTTCAGAGTAAAGGAACTATGAAGGGTTGAGTCATCGGCAGAGGAATGGATAGGATTGGATGTGGCAGAGAGGCGATCGTTTAATAAACAAAAGAAATAATGTCGGAACCATGACGGATTCCTGAGGAACACCAAACTTGATAGGGTGAAAGTCTGGAGCAAGACCATCCAGCACCAGCTAAGCCCTGTGACCAGAGATAAAAGAAGAAAGAAAAAGAGTACTGTGGAAGATGAAAAAATAAACAAATACAAATAAGCGTTGTCGGCGCGCGAACAAAGATAAATAAAAAAACGTGTCTTTTATCAGTATAATTCTGTTGTAGAAGACAGTGGACGGGCCAGATGCACCTTTTAGTTCCACGAGATTTTGGCAATCCTTAAAATAAGTGGTACTTAGTAAAAAAAAAAGTTTAAAATCATTGCTTTAAAAGACAATTAACGGTAATTTTGAAAAATAATTTTCATGGTCTAAATGCATAATATAATGTTTAACAAATTTCAAAAAACTGAAATCATAAATGAAATATTTAATACAATTTACTTACGGAGAGTTCACGGCGACGACATAAAACCTAAAAGATAGTCCACCTCAACTTTCGTTCGACTGAAAAAACAAAAATAATCGATATTGGTATTGAGATTCAATTTAAAAGTTTATTAAACAAAATTGCTTAAACTGAAACTTTCATTACATATACAGGGTGTCCGAGAATTATCTGTACAATTTTTGGCTGTTATTAAAAGTCAACCATGAAGTGTAGAAATTCCAGTTTGTCCCATTTTACAGAGAATCTCTAAGTCTTTTCTGATACCAAGTTTTGACAAGTTTTTTAGAAATTCCAGTGTGTCCGAACATTATCTGTACAATTTCATCTTTTAATAAAATTCTTGATAACACACGTAAAATTCTTAAACAAGATTATTTAGAATCTGTATTTTCAAAAGCTTCTTTTATTAAAGTAACGTTGTTACAAACATTCGATATGTGCATCATTAGTGATTCTCAAAACATCCAATCGATACTCCAAATGTTGCCATGTACGCTGCAGCATATCCACATCAATTCGCTCAATAGCAGCTGTGATTCTTGCTTTTAAATCATCAATGTCTGTCACCCGCGTACATTTCTAAAAAACTTGTCAAAACGTGGTATCAGAAAAAATTTAATGAGATTCTCTGTAAAATGGGACAACACTGGAATTTCTACACTTCATGGTTGACTTTTAATAACAGCCAAAAATTGTACAGATAATTCCCGGACACCCGGTATATACCTCGTTAACTTCATTTAGGTATATATATATATATATATATATATATATATATATATATATATATGACCTAGTATGTTTCATGGACTGCTCTCGATTTTCCTACGAAATTGCAAACAAGGGCAGTGGATGACCCTGATTTTATTTCTGCAATCGGTTTTCTCGAGAAACCTAACCTAACCTAACCTAACCTGACCTAATCGAGTTTCTTATACTATTGCAACTATTCGCGTTACACTGTTAACCACAGCATGAACTTTATCGACCCATCTACTGGAGCTCACACTCAGCAGGTGGAAAGCTTATGAAATTCATTGAAACAATCGAACAAACTGCGATGCGGAACAGATCGCGACCAACTTGACTCGTACCTTTGTGAATTTGTATGGCGTAAGCGCCACACCAGCTCGGACTTATTCAAAAAGATGTTGGAGTGTATTGCGTCGTTTCAGTAAATAAATTTATTCAATATCCAATAACATTTTCTTTATCATTTCTCAAGAAAATCGATTGCAGAAACAAAATCAAGGTCATCGACTGTTGTTTGCAATTTCGTAGGAAAATCGAGAGCAGTCCATGAAACATGCTAGTCCCTATATATATATATATATATATATATATATATATATATATAATATATATATATATATATATATATGAAAATTATTTCACGAAAGTGACACGTGAAAAATATTTATGATGAATAAAACCACGAAGGGAAAAGAAACACAAAGGGGTGCTCAAGCGCTTTCGTCTAATGACATCCTCAGGAACACTGGAGTGAAAGGACAGATTTTACCATTTGATTGGTATTGTTGTGTTTGCAATTGGTTTGTTTCAGTGAGAGGCATATGAAGTCATCTCTTATTTCTTTCATAAATCTTTTCAGATGCGAAACTTTGTTCAAAGAATGGCTTGGTTTAAATAATCTTTTATTTTTCATTTTGCTCCTTATTTTAGTATTTCAGTCATTGTCTTTCAATCTCGCATGTTTCGTTACCCTGTGATCATTCTAGAAAATTTCTTTGCCTTTTACCTGTTTCGGCAGATATGGTTCTAATTCTTATGTAGTTTCTCCTTGCGTGTAACTTCCCCGTGATGTCAAAAACATGATTTTTTTCGATTTGTTGGTGTTTTCGCATTATTTTGGGGGGGGGGGGGGGGGGTCGCTCCTCCGTAATGCTTACTAAGAACGGTAATGTAGGCACTTTTTCTCCGTATTTGCAGTTTCCACATCTTCCGTAAGTTTTGCAGATAATGAAGTGAGGTGATTTGTATTTCACTCCAGATTTACAGTATCTATTTTTGTTATGAAACATACATAAAGTTAGATGTGCGTAAATACACTGTCCGTCTCAATATCTACAGTTACTCTTTGCATAGTATTTGTATATGGTTTTATTGTATTCTTCGTCAAGACTTTCTCTTTTTGACGTCACTTTCTCTTCGTTATTAATTAGAGACTTCATTGCGTATGTCGAAGTTTTTCTTTGGTTCTTTGATATCGCCTTGCGTAGTTTCTCTCTGTTATTTTTATTATTTCTCGCTTTGACGTCTTTCTTCATAAATCCGTTCTGATTTGTCATTTTATTTTATCTTTGTCGGTTATGTCAGTATTTCTCTGTACATTAAATATTGCAAACGAATTTGCTTTTGTTGTACAGTCCTTGAGGAAATATTCTATCCCTTTTATTTGTTTTAATCTTGATATAAAAGAAATAGGATTATCATCCCATTTTATATAATCAAAGTCTAGAAGATGTTGAAAGAAATCGCATCTTATGGCTTTCGCTTCACCTGCTGCAGAGTTGTTGGAATTTATTTCCTATTGTCATGTTATTTAATGTAGAAATCATTGAAGATTGCTTTGACCTTTTTCAGTGGGTATGCGAAAGTTGGGGTAGACGAGAGAGTGCCTCAGTAATGCTGTGGAAAGGAGGGGTATAGCGAGGGACGAAGTGTCGTAGATATTCTCTGATTGGTTAAAGAACAGAATGCCAGGTATGGCATTAAGTATGAGTTAAGACTCTGGTGGGGTCGATAAGCCATTTCCACATCTCTATGCAAAGGAAGAAGCGCACAAGTCTAGTTTTTATTGGTTAAATCAATGAAAAACGTAAGTTCATGTCCACTAAATCACATCTCTTCCAATGGAAAAAACACGTAGGCGCCAAATTCGCTCAATGCTTAATGATAAAATGATTTGTGCTAAAAAAATTGTCATGAAGTGTGAAATTGGTAAAATTGGTAAAATTAGTGCAAAAAGATGAATTGTTGATGTTTTCAACCTTAAACTTTGAAAGGCATTTTCTCAAAACTACATTCAGTGGACTTACGCGTCTCTTCCTTTTTACGGCAGAATAGTTGGACTGAGTGCTATACCAGTTTCTGGCGCTCCTAACTGATTATTATTACTTGATACCGTGTACACTAAAAAAAATTAGATTAAATTACAGAAACAATATGATGTCACTCTATTACGGGCGGAACTGGAAAATTGAGTTTATACTGTAATTATTTTCATGAAATATATGAATGTTTATACTGTGAAATAACAAAGTTTCAATCAACCGAATGAAGATAATCCACGTTAAATAAACTAACTACAAATGTGTTATGGAAGTTTACAGACGTAGTATAAATATACCCATTTTTCTGTTAAAACAAATAATGTTTACCTTTTTAGAAACATGTACAGTGTTTTATGTCGTATCTTAAATTTGGCGTTTTTACACATACTTCTGTATCCTGTTCTTCACTAATTTAAGTTTCGAGTTTACATTTACTTGATTTTCCTTTAATTTACAGAACATGAAGGAATTTCAATTCAAACATAATTATAGAATACCAGGTAGTTTTTCTTTACATTACATTTTTATTAAATAACAATTTTTATATAAAAAATTTTATATATGCAATTAAAAACTTTTTATTCAAAAGAAAAACGAGGCACTTTTGTGAAATTAAAACAAGTAATCTTAAATTTAAAACAATATTTTGTATGAAAATTATTAATCAAAGAAATGGTTTTCCTATTAAAATAATGTCCGATTTTTCGTAAAAAAATAAATCTTTTTTAACATAAAGACATTTATATTTATATTAAAAGCCTTTCAGGTAAATATATTTTCTTATTCCAAAACTACAATCTGCAGACCGCAGTTTTGGAATAAACAGTTTTAAAAAAATTAAAAAGTGAATGTGTATCGTAAGTTTATTTCTAGAACACAAGTATTGTTGTAAAATTTTATCCCTCTGGCGATTTTTTTTATAACTGAGTGTAACTGACATTGATTATCGTTATTCTGCAACCAGTATTTTTTTTTTTAATTTATTCCTGTGGCGATTTTTTTTTGTAATTCTGAGTGTAACTGACACTGATTATCTTTATTCTATAATTATTCTATAATTATTATTGGGTTAACTCGATATGTTATGTTATGGCTTGAAAAAAATAATTCGCATTCTTCCGCAGTAATTGTGCCAAGTTCATAAACATGCAAGTTAATTCATTGAATTTGAATAGTTTGAAACTGGAGTAAAAAGAACCATACAGGTATATATTTTACAATAAAAATAAGAGAAAACGAAGGAGTTTTATCCTATCAAAAAAGGATATATTTGCTCGAAGGCAAAATTATGAACTCGCAATTTAGCAGAAATGTCGTAAACTGTAAAAATTAAAGAGTGGAAAAAATAGGTTATTATCTACTCGTTGTTCAGGAGACAGTCTGAAAACTTAATCACTTTAATGAGGATACAAATGCTCTTCTTCGTTAGACAACCATCACGATATGTAGGTAAACTCAGTATGTTGCTTCCTTGCACGACAATGAAGTTTATACTGTTGACGTCCACGGTTCTTTTCAAAACTTATAATCTGACTGCGAGTTACGGAAAACAATTTATACCTTCGCTCAATGTTCGGGAGTCTTACTTGAACAGTGGTTGAATTCTGTTCCCATGCAGTTGGCAATACTACATATCCAGCGAAATGGTGAGGAGGGAGGAAGGAGGGGAAATACGTTAGATTGGCAATTTATATGAGCTAAGCGTAACTGCTGATGAGTTGAAAATAATTAATTTACCCGGAGCAATGTAAATTAATATTACTTTAATTAAGTCTGACGACTATAATACAGTTTGAATGATCCCCATTCATGATTCTACATCAGCTTTAATTTGATATACAATTTTTACTTATTTTGAAAGTTGTAAGGGCAAAATGCATAACGAGTGTAAACAATCAAATATGCACTTGGAAATCATACGCTGCTCGTCTAGAAACGTTAAATTTATTCTCACTTGTAAAAAGGCACATTTGAAGAGATTTAATCCAGGTGTTTAAAATCATTAAAGGTTTTGATAATGTCGACGCCAAAAAATGTTTCACCTTCAGAAATGCAGGTAGAGCTCGCGGTAATGGTTTCAAATTAGTGGGTAAACATTTTAATTCTAATGAAGCTAAACATTTTTTTCTTCAATCGTATAGTTAATTTGTGGAATTGATTACCAGTGAGCGTAGTTCAAAGTAATTTGATCGAATCCTTTAAAAAGAGACTTAAACCCTCAGTTATAAAAGCATTTGTTAACGCGTAGAAATATTGTAGAATTTCACTTTATCTTTAAATTTCTTCCCTTCCTTTTAACCTCTTTGCTTTGCTTTAAAACTTTCACTCATCTTTAAATTTTCTTACTTCTTTTAACCTTCTTAAACAGACACAGCCTCGTAGGGACCAGCCGGTCTGTTGCTGTTTGGTGTCCTTTGTATTCCTTTGTAAATTTCTTCTATGGAGAGCTATAAATATATTTAAATGAAATTAATGAAATGAACTAATAGATACGAATATAAATTCATCTTAAGACATCGCTGTGGACCTACGACTCGAATTGAAGTCAATTTTGAAAGACCCTTCCAATTTTAGAAAGACCCTTCCAATTTTGACGGTTTTTCATTCTCGAACATCTTTTAAAAAGCACTCAAACGCGCAAACGACTTTTCACCTTGACGGAGACCTAATTTTATAATGGCGTTGCTTGTTTCTTTCTTTATTTCTGCCTTCTTTTCTGTCTTTCCAATTCTTTGTCTGCTTCTTTCTTTTCTTTTCTTTCTTTGTTTCGTGTTTGTTTAATTTTCTTATTCTTTATTTTTTTGTTTCATTCTTGTCTCTTCATTCTGCTTCCTTATTCTTTTTTATTCTTCGTTTATTCCACCAATTTCTCTTTCTTTCTTCCTTTTTTTCTTGTTTAATTCTGCAGTGATTTTCGGTAGCTCAGTAGTTTCGGTGTCGGACTTTTGGCGATATATACAGTGGTGTAGTGCTGTGGGAACGCGTGGGAACGGCGTTCCCTTACTTTTTTTGGTAGACGGACGGCGTTCCTTACTTTTTTGGTAGACGGAACGGCGTTCCCTCACTATTTCAAATAAATCCGAACTTACAAATCTCTAACGTCATGAAATTTAATTCCCACCCCTAGAAGAAATATGAGAAAGAATCATTAACTGCTTCATTTCTTTAGCTTCGACTGAGGCAATGCTAGCCTATAAAGATCTGGTGAAACAGTCACCACGGCGTACCAGTTGTTAACTTTTTTTTAGTTAATCATTCCAGTTGTTAGCTTTTTATTATCGTACTGGATGTCGTATATCTAATGACTGGAAATACTGCATCTTCAACCTTGGAATATATCCAATATCCAGTGCATATGACCTCAAAATATCCCTGAAATTGGTCAGATTTCAAAAGATTTCCCGGGGGGGCTTACAGTGCCCCCGGACCCCCAGCTGTATGGGCTCGCCGCGCTCGCCATTGTCCCCCCGCATCTGAGTAACACTTTCAAAATGCGTTCCTCACTTCTTTATTTAGCACTACACCACTGGATATATATATATATATATATAAAATATATATATATATATATATAATTCGATGCATTCATAGTTAAGTGGAAGTATGAAAAGTTAAACATCCTTTTACACATTAAATTACACAATGATCGCCCTTATTTTAATAGTAAAGGAAACACCACCAACATTTAAACAGTGCATTGAATTAGCTATCACACTTAAATAACATTGTTATACAAAGAATAAAGAGTTAGTTTTCTTCTACCGATACACGAAACTATTGCAGCAGAAAACACTTATAAGACTTAAATATTTCATTGTGAAATCGTAACATTCTGTAAAATGGTGTCATGCAAAAAATATTAATGATGCACTTTGTTGGCACTTTGTTGGGCATATTTTGTCATTTCCATTTTAACCGTAAACACTCAAATTAATTTTCGCAATCTTTGCACTTATTTAATAAGCTGCTGTGCTATTATACAATCATGTCATTATTCAATTGTAATTTTTTTCGGTGCATTTGACATGTTATAATCAATGCTAATTTCAGCAAATCCAATCTTATTCACCGCATGAACGTTCAAACATTATAATGTTAATGACTGTACTTTTATAATTTAATTGTTTAATTAAAGGAAAACAACGAGGCTTATTAATCACCTTCCTTTATTAATGACTTTTATTATCTGACCAAAAGGTCAAATAATGACCATCAAGTAAACATTATTTACTTTAATTAATTTAATGGCATTTATTATAAGGCTACCGTCAAACAGGCCACTGCAAATTGATATATATATATATATATATATATATATATATATATATATATATATGAAAATTATTTCACGAAAGTAACACGTGAAAAATATTTATGATGAATAAAACCACGAAGGAAAGGAAACACAGAATGGTGCTCAAACACTTTTGTCTAATGACATCTCAGGAACACTGAAGTAAATAAAGAGTTGAAGACTATATACAGGTACAAAAGAAATAATATATATATATATATATATATATATATAGATATATAATAAATATAGAAATAAAAATTGTGGAGGAGTATACAAAATTGTAAGGAGAACTACCAATTTTAGCACTTTGCCCGAATTCAACACAAGATCAAATTTTATAGTTAATGCCTGAATGATATATAGGTCACAAAAAATATAAAAAAATATATATACAGTATATATAAAAATAAATTGAAAAATAAAAATTGTAAGAGGAGCATACATATTTATAAGGGAAAACTACCCACGTTTTAGCACTCTGCCCTTCTTGTCTAAATCCTTTCTGAACGAATTCAACACAAGATCAAATGGATTGTTCACAGCCAATTTTATAGATAAGGCCTAAATGATATATAGGTCACAAAAAATAAAAAAATATAAAACTAAATTGAAAAATAAAAATGGTAAGAGAAGCATACAAATTTATAAGGAAACACTACCAAAGTTTTAGCACTCTACCCTTCTTGTCTAAATCCGTTCTGAACGAATTCAAAACAACGGGATCGAGTTGAAAAAGACCTTTGTTCATGTTAAGGTTATTTGTAAGTTGGGTAATAACAGACTCAAGAATATTTCTATTAACAATGTTGCTAGAGTGAAACAGAACTGAAGCATTATTCCAATCAATACCGTGGGATAACTCTGACAAATGGACAAAAATGGCACTGGACGACTGTCCCGTTCTAACGGAATATTGATGCTGTTTTATAGATAATGCCTGAATTATTGGGGGCTATTTTTTACTATGATATTTTTCACAATATTGTTATATGAAAATAATACATTAATATCCAAAAGTTTAAGTACATTAGCAATGCCTAAAAAGCCTGGGAAAAATGGAAGTACTAAAATATTCTTTGACAACGTCCGGAATACATCGATGCTGAATTGGAAAAAATCAACGGTATTGGAAGTGATCTGTGCTACCACCTGCGTTTATGGAATCTTGTCTTAACAAGGCAAAATGAACCCACTATCGTGTGAATAATAACACTCGCACGTTGTCAAAGAATATTTTAGTACTCCATTTTTTCCAGGCTTTTTAGGCGTTGCTAATGTACTTAAACTTTTGGGTATTAATATAGTATTTCATATAACAATATTGTGAAAAATATCATAGTAAAAAATAACCCCACCAGTGATTCAGGTATTATCTATAAAATTGGTTGTAAACAATGTGATTCCTTTTACATTGGTCAGACGGGAAAGGATTTGCACACGCGTGTAAAACAGCATCAATATTCCGTTAGAACGGGACATTCGTCCAGTGCCATTTTTGTCCATTTGTCAGAGTTATCCCACGGTATTGATTGGAATAATGCTTCAGTTCGTTTCATTCTAGCAACATTGTTAATAGAAATATTATTGAGTCTGTTATTATCCAACTTACAAATAACTTTAACATGAGCAAAGGTCTTTTTCAACTCGATCCCGTTGTTTGAATTCGTTCAGAACGGATTTAGACAAGAAGGGTAGAGTGCTAAAACTTTGGTAGTGTTTTCTTATAAATTTGTATGCTTCTCTTACAATTTTATTTTTGAATTTAGTTTTATATTTTTTATTTTGTGACCTATATATCATTCAGGCCTTATCTATAAAATTGGTTGTAAACAATCCATTTGATCTTGTGTTGAATTCGTTCAGAAAGGTAATTTAGACAAGAAGGGCAGAGTGCTAAAACGTGGGTAGTTTCCCCTTTAAAATATGTATGCTCCTCTTACAATTTTTATTTTTCAATTTATTTTTATATATATATTTTTTTATATTCTTTGTGACCTATATATCATTCAGGCATTAACTATAAAATTTGATCTTGTGTTGAATTCGGGCAAAGTGCTAAAATTGGTAATTTTTCTTAAAATTTTGTATGCTCCTCCCACAATTTTTATTTCTATATTATTATATATATATATATATATATATATATATATCAGTGGCGTGCGGTCCATGGAAGCAAGGGAAGCAATGCTTCCCTATTCAAAGAAAGAAGAAAATGCTGTATTATACTTTAAAGTTTAAACAGTTCAATATGTGTTAATAATTTGTACAAAATCATTTTATTATACTATTTATAGCATTTGATTGGTAATCAGGTGGATACATAGTATATACATTGGTTGCCGTTCGTGCAAGAACCTTTAAGAAAGCCGACGCAAAAAATCTCGAGTTGGACAACAATTGACGAAATGCATCCTTTTTCCCAATGACTTTCGCTTTTTTTTTACTGTTACAAATTGTTTCTTTCCATTCTAAAAACTCATTTAATGTTTAATAATGTAGTATTTATTGAATACAACAAGTTTCATATGTAGTTTTTCTACTAAAAAATTCCATGGCCATGTTAAGCGAAAAAGAATATATATTTATCGTTATTTTATCCTTCCCTATGTCAAAAAGGAAGCAATTTAGATTTCGCTGTCCAGATCTTATAGTTAATTTTCTTGAAATATCTGGCAACTTATAGTGCTGTCTGCTGTCATTCTCTCATTTAAAGCGAATACGTAACTACGCTAGAAATGCGCAAGGGGAAGAAAGGCTTGCAAGTTTAGCTTTAATCTCAATTGAGAAAAAGCTTCTTAAGGATATGAAAACCGATGCCTTTTACGAAGAAATAATAGATATATTTAATAAAAAGAAAGAATAGAATTAACCTATAAGTAAAGTAAGTAGATGATTATATGTTTTGTTTTTATTATATACGAGTATTTTAAAGTTTTATTTTTATTTTATATAATCTTTGTTGTTTTTGCTTGAATTGCTTCCCCTTGACGAAAAATCACCGCACGCCACTGATATATATATATATACATATATATTTCTTTTGTAACCTGTATATAGTCTTGGACTCTTTATTTACTTCAGTGTTCCTGAGGATGTCATTAGACGAAAGCGCTTGAACGCCATTCTGTGTTTCCTTTCCTTCGTGGTTTTATTCATTATATATATATAACAGTTTGGAAACGTTGGGTATTTATAGTCATCATCATCATCATTATCATCACTAACATCGCTATAAACTTTTTACGTTTAAAGTAATTGATAAATGGAATAATCTTTCCGCGTCCGTCATGAACTCTACCAGCGTTGTTATGTTTAAAAACCGTTTAGGTAGTAATTTTAAAAATATTAACGTCGTTTAAAATAATAAAACAATTAGCAACAGGAGCTCTGGGGTAATGGTCGAGGTTTGAGTCTGTTGACGATTAATGCCAGTTTGTGACATGCCAGCGTGTGATATGCCAGCAATAAAATTATATTAAAAAAAATCAGACTAACACGAACTTAGACGTAGCTCGTAGCGTAAACTAACCCATTTTTTGTTATACTCTTCATACTTTTTTTTTCTCATCCTCTCTTTACTTGAATGTCTGTAGTTTACGTGGTATGACAGTGTTTCTTTGAGTTAAGACTGTGTTTGCATGGTTTGTAAGCGTTCTTATTTTACTTCTTTTCATCTTTCACCCCTTTCCTATTCTCTTCGACTATTTTTCCGACTTGTCGACAGTGGCCGACGGATGATGATGGTGAGTCTTTCCCTATCTTTTTCTGAATGAATGTTAACCCACGAATGATATGTTTTGCTACTTACTTAACCCCTTATTCTTTTCTTTTAACCCCTACTCTCTTCTTTTAAGCCCCTACTCTCTTCTTTTAACCCCCTACTCTCTTCTTTCTCTCGGGCTAACCTTAGAGTGGATCTTAGGGTCTTTGTTAATCATAGCTTCTGTAGATCTGTAGATCATAAGCCTAGTCGTACAGCAATAATCCATTAAATTCAATAAGTAATTTTTAAATATTATGAGCGCAAGTTTCGGAATTTGGAAGAGGAGAATTTTTCCAAAAATAGGGGGCGTCACGCAAGAATTCTGCAGATTTTGCAATAAGGCTAATTTGGTTGCCTAGTCTCACACAGCTCTAATTCATTAAATTCAATAACATTGATGTTAGTGTTATATTACATAAAACATTTTACATATTTCTGAAGAAAAAATCTTTACTTTAATACCAGGTCTAATTTATTTGTGAGAAAATAGCTTCGGAGGGTGCCTAACTTAACGGTGGCTCAGGCTTGAAAAGCTCTATAATTGGAAGGAATTGACGTAGAAATTCGTAATTGGAATCAATCGACAGAAAAAGTGATAAGAAAAAAACATCTAGGGGACGTAGGCTAAGAAATGAGTAATTTAGCTAGGAAACGGTGAAAACTACTAATTTTAAAACGCCAAAACCAACCTGGAGTTCGGGTCTCGTTGGTACACTTAATCTTAATTAATTAAAATAACATATTCAGTATCATAAGATAAGGCTTTTAACTAATATATGCTTGAAAACCAAAGCCTCTCGTTAATTAGGAATCTAATTATAAGGTTTTAAAAACATGCAAAAATCGCTAGTTTGTCCACTCGCTTCGTTGGTCCACGATTTAAGGTTGATGACGCGTTAGTTTGGAGGCATATAACGAGGAAATAATGAAACATTTATCTTTTGGGTTCCGAAGGTGGTGGTGGTGAGAGAGCTGAGTATTTTTATCTCAGTCGCTTTTATATCCGAGAATTTAAATAAACACTTATATTTATTTTGGTGGGAACACCTTCAAAAGAAGAAAGAAATCAAACACTCTTTGTTTTTTAATCTGTATATTTTTTATTTCATACAGCACTCATTTTCTTTGAGAGGATATTTTTCAGCACGCGCTTGCACACACACACACACACACGCACACACACACGCACGCACACAAAGAAAAAAAGAAGTTAATAAATATATATATATATATATACTGTGTGTATATATATATATATATATATATATGTATATATGGAATCATGATATCTGGTGTTTTATGTTTCTTTATAAACGCCTAAACGGCTAGGTTAATCTGCACCAAATTTAGCATACACAACCAGGAAAGGTTTTAGTAACACACCGCCACTCTCAGTCCCACCCCTGCGGGCTGAATATGCGTATATGGAATTAAAAGTTTACATTATTCTATTCTATTATACGAGTATATATAAATTACATAATATAAAATACTGCAAAACCTTTAGTTTCTTAGTTAAGGATTTACAGAAGAATCCCTAATTAAGGTATGGTAAGTGCTCATGGCTTAATTTGAGGGTGTTTATGTTAGGTGCTAACTAAAGTGAAAAAAAACACGTTTTGTTAATTTAAGACATCGCTCACAGATTGTGCTTCCATTCCCTTTATGCCTTTCATGTTATCTTGTCAGACTGGAAAGCCAACCTTGATTAAGTCTATAATTGACTTTAATTAGATTGTGAACAACTTCTCTCTCTCTCTCTCTCTCTCTCTCTCTCTCTCTCTCTCTCTCTCTCTATCTATCTATCTATCTATCTCTTTCTCTTTCTCTCACTTGGAGAGCTTATTCACATTTAAAAAAATAAATACCATCGATAACGTACATTGCATCAAATCTTTCACAATGAACTCCACCCCTACGCGAAATAACGACTACAAACTACTGTTGAACCAAAAACGTATGGAACGAATTTCTGTGGTATTTCTTCTTTTCATCAAAGTAGTTAACACTGAATAATTTGTTGCTCGAAGTAGTACATAAATTGTACTTCCATAAGTATGTTTAACGCTTATATAAAGTCTTAACTGAACTGAATACATAGGTTTAATTTTTTAATTTTGAGGTAGTGTGTTCTCTGCGAGAGTTTTAATATGGTGCTCTTTTCCATAAAATTTTCCTTCGCGATCTCTCGTTGCTGCGGGGTGTGTTCTTCTCTATAACTTTGAAACCCACCTTTAGTAGTATGGTGTTTTGAGAGAGACGGAAGATTTTGGTCACACGCTCGGGAACGACCCTTTCATCTCTTCCCTACCATTTGCATCGTGCAATTTGCATTTCCCCCATAGGAAACTCTATCCTCATCTTTTGCAACATCCCCTCTTCCCTTTTCCCCCCCCGCCCCTTCATACCCCGATGGAGATTATTGCGAGCAAAAGAAGGAAGAGAGGTGATATATATAAATTATTTATTTATTTATTATTTTAATATATCGAAGGAGCTTAAGTTTTTAAGGGCTGATATCCTCAAACGTACGCCTTTAATTAAGTGGGAGACTCGGTGATATGATTCAACCCACGACCACTTTTATGGTTAGCTTTCCACATTTTATCTTTTGATATAGGACACAGGGATTTGGGCTATTTGGTGGATATTATCCCAAAAATAAAATCTTTTCACTATAAGACGACCATTTCATTCTTCATCACTAAAAAAACGTGTAGGTACACAAGGCAAAAATTTCTGGAGTAAAACGAAAATTTCAGTTAATGTAATTTGAAATTTGAAATACATCTAATTTATCTTAAAATGTTTTTAATACAAATATAAATTTTTCATCTGAAAAATTGAATATTTTTAAAACCAAATTGCACAATATTTTAATACGTAAAAATATTTCTTGGATTAATAGCTTTTGTACAGTTGCTCGCATATGTAATGTTCCTCGCCTCACAGACGACTCCGTAAATGTGGTAACGCCACAGTGATGGTCAAGGTACCCCAACTGAGGGAAGGTGGGACAACCGAGTCCAACAACATATAACACAGGCATATACTGTATATCTAAAGGACAATTGAATGTGCAGTCATTGACATACAGGTAATTATAATGTAATGTCTGTGTTCATAAAGATAAACAGTTAATATGATCGTGAACAGCGTTGAACTCCATGTAGCTTACGATCTTATATAGTAACTAGCGGAGCGACCCGGCGTTGCCCGGGTAGAAGTTGAACGCTATATATGGCCGGTTAGGTTAATTGAATGTCCAGTTAGGTCAACTGAATGCCCGGTTCGGTTAATTGAATGCCCGATTAGAGTAACTGAATGCCCGGTTAGGTTAATTAAATGCCCGGTTAGGTTAATTGTACGCCCTTGACGATTCGTTAGGTTAAGTCATGATATTTTCGTTACTTTAGCGAAAATATCACGACTTAACCTAACCAATCGTCAAGGGCAGGGTGGCCAAAACGTCGATCGCGATGTATCAGTAGATCGCAGAATGACCAGTAGCTTAGCCTAGCAACAGAGACCTTAAATTTTACAATACTAATGAGCACACGACCCGACCGCTACTACCAAAAATTAGCGTTCTTTATGTTATCACTCCATTATCGGTAGCAACATTTATTTGTTTTATCTTTGTGTTTACCAGTCATTTAACGAAAAATAACAAAGTTTAACTTTAATAATTCTGAGAGATATTTAATTAATGTCCAGAAAATGATACCGCTAACTTTAATTTCTGTCAAAATTTCATACAGCGGTAAGCTGAGCTGTTATGAGCATGTGTCACTTAAGTGACGGGTCAGTCATTTGGAATAATCGCTGGTGAAGGTCAGTCTCCAGTCAAATTGCATTAACACCGTTAAAATGAGTGCTGGACCAACTGCCAAGAACAAAAAACTTACAACTTCCACAATGAGTGGGAGACGGCATATTTTTTGACGATGAAAAATTCCAAATGTGTGTGTTAATTTGCCAGTCAAAAAGGGGAATTTAGAGAGGCATTTTAAAACTATTCACAAGCGGTATGACAGTGATTTCCCAGCTGAAAGTGAACCTCGTAAGAGAAAAGTCAATGAATTTAAGTCTCACTTAGTGCTCAGCAGTCTATCTTTACAGGGCCTAACACAAAATCGAAAGCAGCAACGATTGCGTCATTTCGGGTGAGCCGTGTACTTGCGAAACACAAGAAACCTTTTCAGAATGGAGAAATATTCAAAGAAGCATTTACAGAGGCAGCAGAGTCGTTGTTTCAGAATTTCAGTAATAAATCGGAAATATTGTCTGCTATTAACCAGCTTCAGCTATCCAGAAGCACTGTGATGCGGCGTGGTGAAGTAATGAATGAGAATTTGGTGGAAACAACTGAAGAAAGACATACATGACTGCGTGTTCCGTTCACTTCAGTTTGATGACTCGACAGATGTGATCGACAGTCACAGTTATGCATTTTTATTAGAATCGTGTTTAAAGATATGACTGCCAAAGAGGAACTGCTTAAAATTCTACCTTTAAGAGGGAAAACTCGAGGTGACGAACGTTTTTCATGCATTCAGTGAGTTTGTTAACGACACACAGTTCCCACTTCACAAGCTTGTGAGCATAACAACTGACGAATCACCTGCTATGACTGGCCGCTCCAATGGGTTCATCGCCCTGTGCAAAAGTAACAAAAGGTTTCCAAACTTCTTTAATTAAATTATCACTGCATAATTCACCAACAAGCATTGTGTTGTAAAATGTTGAATATTAAAGAAACTATCGATATTTCCCATAAGATTGTGTGTTCTACTCGGGCGAGAAGTCTACAAAGGCGTCTCTTCCGGTCTCAGCTAGAAGAAAATAAAGCAGAACACACTGACCCTTTTGTTGCACACTGATGTCAGGTGGCTAAGTAGAGGTAAATTCCTGCAGAGGTTTAGGGATCTCTTATCTGAAATTAAAGACTTTCTGAAGTTAAAAGAAACATATTACAAAGAGTTGGAAGACGAAGTGTGGCTGTTAGATTTAACTTTTTTGACTGACACCACTGCTTTTCTAAATCAGCTAAACTTAGAGTTGCAAGGTAAAAACAAAACCATTGTTGAAATGATTACCTCAGTGAATGCTTTTAAACAAAAACTAGAACTGGTATCCTCACAGCTGCAGCGACACAAACTGCGTAACTTCAAAAACATGATGTCGGAGCTGGAAAGTCAGGGGAAAGAATGCGACCAGTTTGACAGTGTTCGATACGTTGAACAGTTGCAGAATGTTATTACAGACTTCAACAGACGGTTCCAAGACTTAGCAACACTAGAACCTGTAGCAACATTCATGTGCTTCCCATTTGGTGCAAACTTTGACATTGATGATATTGCATCAAAAATGGCCTTATTGTTTAATATGGACATATCTGCAATCGAGAATGAAATTTTGACTGCGAAACGACATTCAAATCAAATCCAGGTCTTCAGAAGGAAACTTTTGGCACCTACTTCTTGAAGAAAAGTATCCGCATGTCAGAAAAAGTGCCATGTACTTGACAGCATTTTTTTGGATCAACCTACCTTTGTGAGTCAACGTTCTCACACATGAATATCATCAAATCAAAATACCGAGCCACTCTGACAGATGATCGATCACCTGGATGCTTGTTTGAGGCTAGGAATCAGCAGCTACAATCCGGACTACACACGGCTTGCTGATGCCATGCAGTGCAAATCATCACATCAGTAAAGCAAGCTCTTTCTATTCCAGTATACCTAATTTCTAATAAGTTTGGGGGTTAAAATTTAATGAAAAGTATATCTGTGTGCATTTGGCAATATATTTTTATATTCACTTCATTTTATTCTTGGTTATTCTCTCTCCATCTCTCTCTCTCTCTCTCTCTCTCCTCTCTCTCTCTCTCTCTCTCTCTCTCTATATATATATATATATAACTGGGCTGGTGGATCGAATAGGGAGAACTTTGGAAAAAGTAGATCCCATCTCAGTAAAGTCTGGCCACCCCTAGTCAAGTGCGTACAGTTAACCTAACCGGGCATTTAATAATTTTACCGTAGGTTTCGATATATATATATATATGACCTCGGAGGCCGACGCCACATAGCCTATATTCTTTTATATATATATATATGCGCGAGCTCCGCCCATTTTATGTCTATCTTTTATGACGTGTCTATGATGTCACTATCTTTCAACCAATCCGGAATACAGAAGTCTCCAGCGGCCTCAGATGACCTCAGAGGCCGACGCTACATAGCCTATGTTCTTCCCCGGCCTCAGTTACCACTATCCCCCAAGTCTCATCCAAATCTGGCCAGTGGTTTGGCCGGCCATAAAAAAAACAAAGAAAGAAAGTTCGTAGGCAGTTCGACCGTCACAATTATGATTACTGCAAGTCTATATGAACAGCTACCACAATACAACTTTTTATATACTAGTGAATTTGAACCAAAAATAGACATTACACAACCAACCTCCACACTCCCTCATTCCCCTTCCTCATCATTATCATATACTCATCATCCTTTTAGGATGTTTTTCGCTTCCATCCTCAACATGTTTTGTTCTTCACATCCCCAGTTTGTGAGTGGTGAGAAAGTGTTTTGGAAACAGTAGACAATGATACTCCAGCTTTAGCAGCTATTTGTCTTTGAGCGTTGCCTTCTTTATGGAGAACAATAATTTTCAACTTATTCTTGTATGAAATTTCTTTATTTGGAGCCATTATACTGTACTATCTTACCTGTAAAAAAAATTAGAAGATGAGACATTTTTTGTATTAAAGTTCAACAAATTAGATGATATTTTTTTTAAGAAACTTGCGATTACATGAGGGTATAAACAACATGTGTGAGTCATTAAATCTATAAAACATGTTATGACATCAAATTGAATAGTATATTTATCAGTAGAGAACCTGGCCCTCAAAATTAGCAAAACCAATAAAAACTAATGGTGTACTGGTTCATTGGCATTGGCAGAATCGGCCATTTTTTGAGCATTGGCATCGGCCAAATTTAGCTGATTCTTTTACTGATTATTTGAAATTTTAAAATTTTCGTAACAAAACAAAATCTATATTTACAGAAAATTGACCACCAAAAAACACTATGATAATTTATACTGATTTCAAAGTGTAATTATATAAAAATATTTTACATTCACAAAATTGGCAAAGCATAATAAGTTAAGTTGTCCATAAATTTACATTTTCTCGACTAACTAATCTCTAAATATTATAAACTATTGTAATGTAACTGTAATTGGTTGTGTAATGTCTATTTCTGGTTCAAATTCACTAGTATATAAAAAGTTGTATTGTGGTAGCTGTTCATATAGACTTGCAGCAATCATAATGGAACCTTATTACTGTATAAGACTAGTATTCTATATGGAGTTCAACGCTGTATACGATCATATTAGTTGCTTATCTTTATGAACAGAGACATTACAATATAATTACCTGTATGTAAATGAATGAACATTCAATTGTCCTTTAGATATATATGTCCGTCTTATATGTTGTTGGACTTGGTTGTCCCCCCTCCACCCCACCTTTCTCCAGTTGGGGTACCTTGACTATCACTGCAGCGTTGCCACATGTACAGAGTCGCCTGTGAGGCGAGGAACATTACGTATGCGGGCAACTGTACATCTAAAGATCTACAGAAGCTAAGGCTAACAAAGACCCTAAGATCCACTCTAAGGTTAGCCCGAGAGAAAGGAAAGAGTAGGGGGTTAAGAGAAGAATAAGGGGTTAAGTAAGTAGCAACACCTATCACTCGGGTTAACATTCATTCAGAAAAAGAGAAAAAAGACTCACCATCATCATCCGCCGGCCACTGCCGACAAGTCGAAAAATAGTCGAAGAGAATAGGAAAGGGGTGAAAGATGAAAAGAAGTAAAATAAGAACGCTTACAAACCATGCAAACACAGTCTTAACTCACTGTCATACCATGCAAACTACAGACATGCAAGTAAGGAGAGGATAAGAAAAAGAAAAAAAAGTAGGTAAAGTTAAAAAAAGTGGGTTAGTTTACGCTACGAGCTACATCTACGTTCGTGTTAGTCTAATTTTTTTTTTTTAATTTTTGCTGGCATCACACGCTGGCATGTCACAAGCTGGCATTAACGTCAACAGACTCATCCTCGAACCACCCCAGAGCTCCTGTTGCTAATTGTTTTTTTTATTTTAAACAACGTTAATATTTTTAAAATGCCTATCTAACGGTTCTTAAACATTAACGCTGGTAGAGTTAACGACTGACGCGGGAAGATTATTCCATTTATCAATTACTTTAAACGTAAAGAAGTTTTTAGCGATATTAGTAATGAAACGTCTGCCACGCAACTTAAATCCGTTATTACGAGTATTATTAGTGAACAGTTTGTCAAAATTTACGTTATCGATGTTATTAACGATTTTGAAAACTTCAATAAGCTCCCCCTTAATCTCCTAGTTTCGAGTGAATGCAAGTCTAACACTTTAATTCTATCTTCATAAGGCTTGTTGCGCAATGACGGAATTAGTGTCGTGGCACGACGCTAAACCCTTTCTAACCTATCAATATCCTCACGCAAATACGGGCACCAAAACTGAACGGCATATTCTAAATGAGGCCTGACTAGGGACTTGTAAAGGAGCAATATAATATCCTTCGATTTAAATTCGAAATTACGCGGTATGAAGCCTAACATCCTATTAGCTTTTGCGCAAGACTCCAGGAACTGGTTCCTAACTTTTAAATCCTTAGATACGCGTACGCCTAAATCTACTTCCTCGTCAACGCTAGGTAACTCTCTATCATCCATCGTGTACGTGTAATTATTGTTACGAGAACCTATATGCAATACTTTACATTTGTCTACGTTAAATTGCATCTGCCAATTATCCGTCCACTCCATAATCCTATTTACATCGTCTTGGAGCCTATTACTATCGTCCTCGTTAACAACCTTACCGCCTATTTTAGTATCGTCCGCGAATTTTGACCCTTACTAGTCAATCCTACATCTATGTCGTTAATGTAAATTACGAATAGCAATGGGCCTAACACTGAACCCTGTGGGACACCGCTAGCTACATCCAACCACCCCGATTCCCTACCATTAACAACGACCCTCTGTCTCCTAGCACGAAGCCATTCCTCTAACCAGTTAGCTACCTGACCGCGTATACCGTGCGCTTTAACCTTCGCAATTAATCTTCTATGAGGAACTGTATCGAACGCCTTTTAAAAATCTAAATAAGTAACGTCAGCCGCTCTATGCCTATCGTATTCGCGCACTACTTCGTTATAAAATTCTAACAAATTAGTTAAACAAGATATATGGCGTCGAAACCCATGCTGACTACTATTAATCAAATCTCTACTTTCTAAGTGATCGATGATACGATCCCTAACTACGGATTCCAAAAATTTACCGACAGTTGACGTTAAGCTAATGGGCCTATTATTGCTAGCTAACATGCGGTCGCCTTTTTTAAAAATAGGCGTGACGTTAGCTAATTTGAAGTCTTCAGGAATAATCCCCGTTTCGAGTGACTGATTAAAAATCTTCGTTAAGGGGCCTAGGATAACGTCTTTCAAATCTTTCAAATGTCTGGGATAAAAAGCGTCAGGGCCTGGAGCCTTACTAACTTTTAGCCTATCGATATAATGCGCAATCTCACCCTCGTAAACAGTTATTTCATCCAAAATAGTCTCGCTACTAAATGGAACGATATCGTCCACGTCGGGGACATTATTTACGTCTTCTACGGTAAAAACTGTTGCAAAAAATTTGTTGAAAATACCCGCCATCGCCTGAGCGTCAGAAGCCAAAGCGCCGTTAACATCCACTAGAGGGCCTATGTTATCTTTTATCGGCTTACGATTATTAACGTATTCGAAAACTTTTTTGGATTATGTTTACTATCCGCAGCTATAAGTATCTCTAAATTACACTTAGCATTCCTAACTGATCTTTTAACCTGACGTCTAAGCTCGATATATTTATTAAAGTTAGCTGCCGTGCCATTGCGCTTATTAAGTCTATACGCTCTGTTACGCTTGTTTATGAACTCGCCTATTTCCCTAGTCCACCACTTGGGCCTATCATGATTTCTACCGCGTTTGTGCCAACGAGCAATAAACTCCCTTTCAGTATTCATAAAACTTTCTTTAAATGCCTCCCAATGCAAATTTGTGTCATTGCCTATAAATAAGTTATCCCAGTCCACTACTCTCATCCTATCCGCAAAACTATCAAAATTAGCCCTACGAAAATCAGGGACTTCTATTACGTTACTATTCTTAGTGTTTTCTATCAATAACTTAAACCTAAGAATTTGATGATCACTACATCATAAACTCTCGCCTACTTCTAAACCTTCGACTATATTTTCGCCGTTCGTCATCACCACGTCTAAAATATTGTCACCGCGCGTTGGTTCGGTAACCATCTGTCGTAAAAAATTATCTTCCATGAACTCAATCAATCTCAAACCCTCCTCATTACCAGTAAAAGTCTCGTAATTAACATTAGGGCAGTTAAAGTCTCCGACAATTATACTATTCCGATTGTCAATAAAGTTACCAAGAAGTGAGTAAAATCTAGTATCGGTATCGAGGGTTGAACGGGAGGTCTATAAACAAAACAAATTAAAACTAATACTACGCGCCCTAACTTCAACGCATATCGCATTAATTGCTGCCGGAAAATCTATCTTGACCTCGATAGCCCTAAGGGAATTAAGAATGTACAGCAAAACGCCGCCACCAATCCTATGTAACCTATCATTAGTAAAGAGTTTAAAACCCGGTATATCAAGTTCCCCCAACAAGTCCCGAGTCACGGTATTTAACGACGTTTCAGAGATAGCAACTATATCGTAGTTGCCAGAATAAATTATCGCCTTAAATTAGTTTAATTTATTTCTAATACTACGCGCGTTACAATAAAAGACGTTTACGTTATTTTTTATCACGGGCCGGCGTTTTAAACTATTTTTCACGACGGGCCCGCGGTCCCCAGACCCACAACGTTTAAAGAAGGCTTCGACCTAACAGCTTTCGTACGTTTTTGTCAATTAACCTACCTAGCCTAGCATTACCTATTTCGTTAAAATGCACCGCCCCCATCTTTTATAAAAAGGCTAGGATCACTGAAATCGGACCACAGCTTTACGAAGGGGACATTTTCCTCAGCACAAATCTCTTCTAATTTATTATTCAAAAATATTGTTTTTGACGTAATCCTAAGACCCAAACCATGCCTAGGGGTAATACCTAGAACTAAAGACCTATCTGACCTCGCCTTCAGGGACCTAATTAACTCCCTATATCTCTCCAAAAGGTCAGGCACTCTCGTATCGGGCCTACACGAGTCGTTGCCTCCTACTATCGTCACCAACATCGAGTGACGGGAGGCAACGTCAATCCTACCCACTTCCTCTCTAACTCTGTCAACCCTGGCCCCTGGGAGACAGACCCTCCTCCTCTTGGTTGGATGCCGTTCAACGAACTCTTTGTCCATATGGCGCACTAAAGAGTCCCCAATTAAAATAGTTTCCCTCTCATTCACGTCCCTTTCCAAATGGGCGAAAGGGTTCGAAACCTCGATACGGGGGATTTCTATCACCTAACGTACGCGGCCTAGCTCCACCCTTAACTTCTCTAAATCCCTCCCCATCTACTAATCTCGGACCTCACTCTATCCCCAACTCTATCCGACCTTCCCGACAAGCTACCTAAACTAGAAACTAGGTTACGCACCTCACCCTTCAAATTACTAACGTCTTCAACGTTAGTATTGGTTCGGCTTTCCCCTGCCCTCATCAAGCGTTGCAAATCTTTCCGTTACCTCGCGTACACTGCGTTTTATATCAACTATTTCCTCCATTAACTCGCAAAAGAAACAAACTGATCTCTCGGTAATCGCCATAGGACCGCCATTATAATCTTTAAATTCCGAATACCACCGGTTTACCTCACACCTAACACACGACGCTTTTTGCGACGGCATCGCGCAGTTAAAAATTAGTTTATAACCGTCACAAGTTTAAGTTAAATTAAGCCGGCACGCTATGAAAACTTCTAAATCGCTAAAAACCACTAATGTTCAATTACTTAACTATAACAATGTGAATATAAACGCAAGTACAGTATATAAAATTCAAAACTTTCCAAAAGTAAAATTCCTAGCAATATGCAAAAGTAGATGCAATATCAGAGAGCTCAAGAAATGCGTCGTCTGGCTGACGAATACCGTATTAAATTTTTATGATTCAATACTAGTTGTTTTAGACCTAAAAAAATGTGTTTTTTTTTATTTTCTTCCAAAGATGAAAGGCTTCAAGAACAATATAAAAAGTTTCAACAAAATAATAATTTAATAAACTGTAATACCAAATACGCCAAACACATCCATAATCCAAGTGGCTTAATGGTAATTAGTTGAGAGGATCAGAAATTGGTTCAGCGCCCAGGCCAGACCAATGCGGACCATTGCTCTAGCTCCTGTATTATTAACTAGTAACAACAGGAGTCGAACACAGTGATCGTAGCTCAGTAGGTATAATACCGTTCCCCTTTAAGCGAAATGAAGACACTGAGGTCGGGGGTTCGAATCCCGTTGATGTTGATAATAATAATACAGGAATTAGCGCAATGGACCACATTAGTCTGCCTAAGCTCTGTACCAGTTTCTGGTATTCCTGACTGACTGATCCTGAACCTTCGACTTCAGTGTCTTTACTTCGCTCATAGAGAAACGGTGTTCCCCACAGTTACGGCCGTTGGTTTCGAGTGTCTCTTAGCGAGAAGAGTACTCTGTACGATGGCTGATGCATATCTCAGGAGAGTGGCTTACGGTAAAGGTAAAAAAAAATTTTATATTTATTTCTTTATGTATAATGTGTACAGGTGAACATACAGTATGGTATACTTATTTAAAAAAGTAAAAAACAATTCAATATACAAATAAAATTTCAGGAAATTCTATTAGATTTCACGTAACACATTTGAATGTGATTAATTCCAGTGGAAACAAAGTAACTTTAATTAAAAAAAAAAAATTTTTTGTTTAAAATTGAACAAATACTTTTTTCAAAGTAGCAAAAACTTTTGTTTTAAAGTTTTAATTAATTGCTATTAAATAAATGATTCGTTTTTTAATTTAAAATTTAACTTTAAATAATGATTTTCCACAAGGAAAAAGAAAATGATTCCAAGGACTTTCGTGTATTCAGAAGTATACCTCGTCAGGGAATGTACTTCTGAATACACGAAAGGCCTTGGAATCATTTTTCTTTTTCCTTGTAAGTTTACATCATTCATTCATTTCACGTGTTTAATTGTGAAATTCATCCCATATATATATATATATATATTATATATATATATATATATATATATAGATATTATATATATATATATATATATAAATATATATATATTATATATATATATATATATATATATAGGGCGTCCCAAAAAAATGTATACACACTTTAAATAATTATAAAGGCAGTGTTTATTAAAATACATTTCATTTTCAAATGTAATAGAATCTACAGACATTATTTAATTGTTTTGTCAACGCCTGTTTTCAAACTGACGTCCGTTCTGGTCCAGGCACTGCTGATAACGCGAAGCAATGGAATCGCAAACATCACGAAACATTTCGTTTGGTATTTGTGTGCATTCTCGCTCAATGGCTGCTCTCAATTCAGCGACTGTTGCAGGTTTTATAGCGTAGACTTTGTCTTTTAAGTATCCCCATAAAAAAGTCTAGTGGTGTGAGGTCTGGTGAACGCGGAGGGTATTCTACGAACCCCTTCGTCCAATCCACATCCACATCGTGCCAAGTACCACTCGCAATACTCCACTCTTCGGTCCGGATCATCATCTTCATTAATAGCATGCACTAATCTTGGAATGTAACTTTTCCATTGACAGCGCTTCAAAATGCGTTGGACAGACGATTCTGAAATTCCTACCTCACGACTCGCTTGCCGCACAGATTTTCTTGGACTTTGGTGATACGTTTCCAGTACTCTTTCTTGCTTTGTGGGGCTTGTCGATGTCCGTGGTCTTCCGGAACGCTTCTTGTGGACATTCTGAACAGTTCCATCGGCTTCAAACTTATCTCTAATTCGAGTGATGGTAAGTCGCGTTGGTGGATCTGTTTGAAACTCCCTCCTAAACTGTCTTTGCACTTCACTGCGTTTTCACACTTCCAGTAGCATTTTAGAATGAATTTCCTTTGTTCAAAGCTTAGTCTGACTGCCATTATTAATTCTAATGGGTTTAACTTGGAAAGAAAGAAACATCAATTGAGCTATCAGCTGTTAAAGTGTGTATACATTTTTTTGGGACGCCCTGTAATATATATATATATATATATATATATATATATATATATATATATATATATATATACAGTATATATATATGCTTATGCAGGGTTCATGCCACCATTTCATACATGAACCACGTTTGGTATTCTTGGACACAACAATTCTTCAATCTGCGATAATTTCTGTTATTTATCTGGTTGGTTGTTTCCTATGACAAGACACCTTAAAATGTTTCCTGTGGCAAGACACCTTAAAATGTTTCCTGAAGATTTCATTGTTTTTTTTTTTTTTAATTGTTCGTTCAACCATTTTCATCTTCTCTTCTGCAAATAGAGTTTGTGCACTTTTTGTCTGTTCACTCTTCGTCGACAGCAAATAATTACGAAAGTGTCAAAAGATGGCAGCACGTACGAAGTAAATGTATAGCGACCTACCACAGTGTATTGTCCTTAAATGTGCTTTCACCACAAAAGCAAAAGTTTACCGTTAATTATTTCATGAATTGTTATACATACTTACCTGAGGGGTCAGAACTACATCACAAACACGAAAAATTACATATTTACCCTTAAATCCTGGTAAAATGGCGATAATTACCTGAAGTGGCTTATGCAGCCTCCAGTTGTATCAATACATTCTTGCAGTTAAACATGAAGTGTTTAATTATTTAATTATGTAATAATTAAAATAATTACTTATGTAATAATTAAAATAATTAAAATGGAATAAAATAAATAGTTAATCTAATATTGGTCATTGTACAGGGTGAGCGAAAACTCCCTGCTCACCTGCAAGAAGTGTAGTGAACCTGTACCTGCACTGTGTTGGAAGTGGACAGGTGCACAGGGACTTTTCGCTCACCCTGTATTATTGTAACATAGCAAAAAATTGTAATACTGTATTATTCATTTTGTAATATTGAATCTAATTTGATTTAATTTAATTTACAGTGTTGCTACTCGTAAGTGGAATGTGATAAGGGGAATGTGATAAGGGAAAAGTGATATAAGAGCAGTTTTCAAAAATTTTGAGCCTTTACTTTGAGAGTTAATGACGTACATAAGAATTAACTTTACTTTTACTTGATGAAGACAAATTTTCTTAAACGAAAAAGCTTGAATAAAAATAATTAATTTTTATTTGTTGTTTCGCGCTTTTTATTCGTATGCATTTTTAAAGATCCCCAAATCAGGGAACAAATTTTTGAAAAGTGTAACCTCCAATTATGACCACTTATGCGCACTCTTATTCATCTTCTTAAGTATATATATATATATAATTTGATGGAATATATGTTATTATACGTTTTTTTACTGAAATTCAAATGACTTGAAAAATAGGGATGAGTTTCGTCCCGGACTTTTTAGATTTGAACGATTAAAGTGTTTCTCTGGTGAGGCAGTGGTTCGGATCACACGAAAAGTTTTAGGGTCTTCCGTCAAATAATGACCTTCAAAGATGTTGATGTTGCGATAAAGGTTAGACATCCCCAAAACCCATCCCTTCCCATGCGCAAATAAATATATTTGTTCTTATTACTTTTCACTAAAAAATCTTTATCATTAAATGAAACATTTTAAGGGTACTTCCTTCTGTATTTAATCTCTCTCTCTCTCTCTCTCTCTCTCTCTCTCTCTCTCTCTAGCTAGCTTAATAATAATAATAATAATAACAAAACATCATCATCATCACTTCTATAATTCACTGGGTAACAAAATTTGAAAAATTTCCTGTTTATATTGATTTTTCTGTCGTTTCTTAATGATTTCGGGTCGCTGATTCCAAAAATGATATTGGTTTTGCTCTATCATCAACCGTTTCAAAAATATAGGTTATCACACTTTTCATATGGCAAAGTATATAAAGAAGGCTAGCATAAATATTTTCTGAAAATAAAAACACTATTGGAAATTAATGTTTATTGAGCCAAAATTGTTTGACAAACCCAAAATGTGCAAAGGATATAATATATATCATGAGGAGAACCGATAAGAGAATAACAAGCCTCGTTATGCAGTGTGCGTGTCTTAAAAATGCACTGAAGAACGCGACTTCCCCGTATGAACATTCTTATCCTTTCTGATCAGCGACCATACGTAGTCTCCCATCGTGGAAGCATCCCGATGGCCCTGGTACCTTTTCTCCATCGTTTAAATATCTTGATGGAATCTTTTGCCATGTTCTTCACCCACATCGCCCAGGTTATCACGAAAAAAGTCTAGATGTGAATGCAGATAGTGTAATTTTAAAGACATACGGCACCCCATGTTGCCATAGCACTTAATCAAGTTTGACACTAACTCCTTATAGTTTAGTGCTTTATGGTTGCCTAAAAACCCACGAACCACATCACGGAAGGCACACCAAGCTTCTTTTTCGATCGGAGTCATCTTGGCTTCAAGGTCCTTTGAATTCAACAGCGCCTTGACTTGTGGTCCTACAAAGATGCCAGCCTTGACTTTGGCCTCAGAGAGTTTAGGGAACATGATCCGAATCTGTTGGAAAACTTCCCCTCCAAAATCTAACGCAGTTACAAACTGCTTAATTAGACCCAACTTAATGTGGAGAGGTGGTAGCAGAACTATGTCAGGCTTCACAAGAGGTTCCCTGAGTACATTGTACTTTCCTGGTTGCAGTCGTTCACGTGGAGGCCACTGAACTGTTTTATAGTGCTCAATTGAAGCCTTGTTATCCCACAGGCAAAGAAAACATGAATATTTAGTAAACCCTCCTTGTAAACCTAACAGGAAACCAATCATTTTGAAATCACCACACACGTCCCAGTTATATTGTTCATACCTGATTTGAGTGAGCAGTTGTTTGACATTTTCATAGTCCTCTTTCATTTGAATAGAATGTGCAACTGGTATAGACGGATATTTGTTCACATTGTGGAGTAGAACAGCTTTTAAACTCCGAGTTGAACTGTCAATAAACAGGCGCCACTCGGAGGGTATATGTGTTAACCCAATAGCTGTGAATAGACCATTAACCTCGCTGCAATAACAGAGAGAGCCATTGACATCGTAGAACCTTGCAAACTCTTCATGCCGCTTTCGGTATACAGTGCTCTTGCAGCCTTCTCCAAGCAAATTCCACTCTTTGAGTCTGGAGGTCAGAAGCTCAGACCCTGATTTCGTCAGACCCAAACCTCTAATTAAGTCGTCCAATTCCCTCTGATTTGGAAAGTGAGGGTTTGTACTAAAAGTTACTGTATATTCTTCATCATAACTGTCCTCACCAGCCGACATCTCAGATGAGCTAGCTGCATCCTCATTTTCAACCTGCAAAGCAAAGAAACAAAATATAGACATAGCTATATACAGGGGTTAGACAAAATAATATGAACACCTGCCGATTCACCGGTTATCTTTACGGACTGCTCAGACACAAAGTAAACGGTCAAATGACTGGCAAACCTATTTAAATGCGTAACAGAGAGTGTATACGTCATGTTATAATCCTCACGTTGTTTTTACAGATCTGAGTGAATTATGAATTAGCAGTTATGAAAGACCTGTCAGACTTCCAAGAGGGCAAATTGTCGGAGCGCGGATGGCTGGTGCATCGGTGACGAAAACCGCTCAGATGTTCAATGTATCCAGAGGAACTGTCTCTATGGTCATGTCTGCATACCAAAACCATGGAAAGACAAGCACCGACAAATGCAATAGTGGACGCAAGAAGAAGCTGTGTGATCGAGACCGCCGGGTGCTAAAGCGCATTGTGACAAAGAACCATAAGACCACAGCTCCAAAAGTGACTACAGAGCTTAACCAGCATCTTGCAAGCCCGGTATCGACCAGAACTGTACGTCGCGAGCTCCATGGAGCTGGATACCATGGGGAGGGCTGCAATGGCCAAACCCTTCCTTTCGCACATCAACATTGAGCGGCGCAGAAAATGGTGTAATGACCATAAGAATTGGTCAATGGACCGGTGGAAGAATGTAGTCTACTCCGACGAATCCTCCTTTACGCTATTTCCATGTTCCGGTCGAGTTTACGTCTGGAGACAGCCTAAAGATGCTTATGACCCCGACTGCCTGACCCCAACCGTTAAGCATGGAGGCGGATCTGTGATGGTTTGGGCAGCAATATCGTGGAATACTCTTGGCCCAGCTGTAGTACTGCATGGTAGGGTTAACGCCCAGGTCTATCTGTCAATATTGGCTGACCAGGTCCATCATGGTCCAAACGCTGTTTCCCAATGGCGGCGCCGTCTTCCAGGATGATAATGCACCAATCCACACCGCTGGGGTCGTTAAAAACAGGGTTTGAAGAGCATGTTAGTGAAGTAGAACGCTTGGATTGGCCTCCACAATCCCCGGATTTTAACATTATCGAGCATCTGTGGTGTCAGTTGGAGCAGCAGGTCAGAAGCCGATTCCCACTGCCGGCGTCTTTGGAGGAATATATCCGGCGAGTGTTTACAAGCTCTAGTTGCCATGCTCTTTACCAAACTGTACTACATTAATCATAACCTGCAGATATAGAGAGAAGAGTTATTAAATCTGCAACAGATTACAGATTCCAGAAAAAAGATGTATTCACAACACTGAAACAATGTTCGCAATAAAAAAGGATCGATAACACTCAAATCGTCAGCACAGAGAAGCACAGAAACACAGTACCTCAGTGCTGGTAACCATCAGACAAACAACCTGCTTTCTTTGTGTGCTCACACTTACTGACTTCTCAGACTCTGCGCTCTTCTTTATATAGCACAGTGGAAGTTTCGGGCAAATTCTAGAGCAAGAAACTGTCAACGAACATCCAGATTGTTCTCAACATTTCCTGATTATTCTGATATTGCTGCGCCCATTATAACATTATACTGATAAAATATGAAAAATGGATTATCTCTGAAACCAGATTTGGACTCAGCGCCCACAAATGCATAAAAAAACATAAAAAATTCTATATAAACAGAATCACTGTTACACAGTGTAATCAATAAATACTAAATAACACTAACAATAATAATAACAATAACAATAATAATAATAATAATATTATTATTATTATTATTATTATTTTTTTTTTTTTTCAATTCTTTTTCGACTTTCCTGATTAAAATTTGGTCGGTTTTATTACATTTTTAAGATTATATTTGAAATCAATATTATAGAGTATCTGTTTCTTAGAAAATCCTTTTCATACCAGTCATCTTCAAGGAAAAGATGATATAAAGAAAATATTACACTACCAAATTAACTGAAAATGTTTTAGTTGAAAACTGAAATTACGGAGTATGGCTATTAGTAAAATATAAAGGCTATTAGTAAATATACAGGGTGTCTCATAAGTCCAGTCTCATAGGAAAATTTATTTCAAGTTAAATTTACTAGAGTAATACATTAGAACAAAGACAAAGGTTCGAGTTGATGTTTTGTTTTAGGACCTTTTTGTTGAGGGTAGAATACCAAGCAATGGCTAATATGGGAATCAGTACGCTCGTGAGGGAAAGGCGGAAAAAAAAGGTCCCCAAAAAACAAGACCTCAGTTTGAACACTTGTTTCAGTTCTAATGTATTACTTTTTTAAATTTAATATAAAATAAATTTTCCTCTGAGACCGGACTTACGGGACACCCTGTATATTGAGATACGCGTTTCATCGCAGCGATTATCAGTAAATTCCTCTGTGTTCATATTAGTTTAGAGTCCATTGAATTAAGTAAAAAACCTAAATATTAAATTCAATACAACACTCAATTCTATCTAAAAAATTGGCCAATTATGGAGTATCACAGGATTCGATATTGGGACTCCTTCTATTCGTATGTTATGTCAATGATTTTATAATTGCTACAACACAATTAGTATTCAGTATGCAGATGGCACAACACTCTTCTTTGATTACGACTATGATCGCACACATAGCGACTAATGTTGGGTCTACGTAGCCCCATAATGAAAATCACACTTATAAGTTGAATTAAACAACTTATTTTTACTGAACAATAATAAAAATTAATTTGCGTACAATAAAAGATTTCATTTCCTGAAAAACAATTGGACTTTTATCGCATAGGCCACGCTCGCTTTGTAAAGTTAATTAATTAATGGAGTATAAAAATTGAAAGGATTAGGTGTAATTTTAGATCAGGGGTTCTCAAACTTGGGTACGCGTACCCCTAGGGGTACGTATTAAGGTTTCCTGGGGGTACGGGAATGAATGAACAAAATTTACGCTATATATATTATTTCGACATAATTCAAGTGAATATTCTAAGCAATTTTGAAAAGGTTATTCCGCTCATAGCCAGAAACTTCTAGAAAACGAGGCAGCATTACGCGCTTCATACATGGTATCGTTAAGAATAGCAAAGAAAAAAAAAACCTCACAGCATTGCCGAAAAATTGATTATCCCTTGCTGCAAAGATATAGTTCTTTGCATGATCGGAGACTCTGCCGAGAATAAGTAGCATTATTGCCTCTTTCAAACGATACTGTCCAACAGAGAATCTTAGAGATGTCGGAGAACATCAAACACCAAGTAGTTGCTGAAATACGTGAAGCACCCTTAAGCAAATTTTCAATTCAGCTCGATGAATCGACAAACGTGGGCAGCTGTGCTGAACTACTCGTCTTCGCGCTATATATAACTGGTGAAGATTTCAAAGAAGAATTCCTGTTTTGTCATGATCTCGAATCTACTATAGAGAAGACATTTTCTTAGAGGTCTCTAAATTTTTCAAAACCTAGGGACTGACTCGGACAATGTGTGTGCTTGCACAACGGATGAAGCACCTGCAATGCTTGGCAAGCATTCGGGATTTCTAGCAAAAGTGAAGAAGCGAGCCCCGATTCAAAGCATCTTCATTGCATGATTCACCGATATGCTCTGGCATCTAAAACACTCCTACCAGAACTAAGATTAGTTTTGATGATGTCGTTCATATGGTGATTGCTATCAAGTCTAATGCCCTCAATACTCGCCTTTTCTACCTACTTTGCAAGGAGTTTGGTGCAGATGAAGAAGTCATGCTATTTCACACCGAGGTACTCTGGCTGTCACGGGGAAATGTGGTAGCAAGAATGAGTCATTGAAAAAACGAGCCGACTGAATTCTTCAAACGAGACGGCAAAACAGTCTTTAAATTTTGCCAAAAAATTGTCATATAACCAGTGGCTCATGAAGTTATCCTACTTAAATGACATATTCTTACATCTGAACACGTTGAACAAATCGTTTCAAGGTCAGCACACCACCGTGATTGATTTCATGGAAAAACTTGCAGCATTCAATATGAAACTGAAACTGTGGGAAACAAAAGTGGAAAACAAAAACCTTTGTATGTTTGAGCATCTTAGCGATGCGCTTGAGAATAATGAGGAAAATTATAAAATGCATATGACCAGCTAGTGTTGGAGCATATTTCCTCTCTGCTGCTGGAGTTCCAGTCATATTTTCCAGAATTGAACGAATTGGATTTAAAATTGATAAGAAATCCATTCATCGTTGACGTGCACTTGCTCGTAGAAGACTTGCAGGACCAATTTATGAGTTGGTGAAGACTCTACAGCCCAAGATGCATTAAAACTCTTCCGCTGACTAAGTTCTGGTCCAAAATGAGCGAGTCTTATCCTGCTGTAGCTAATGTGGTGGTGAAGTCATTGCTAATGTTTTCCAGTACTTATCAATGTGAACAAGGATTTTCAGCTTTGTTAAATGTAAAAACTAAATATCGCTCTCGACTAAACGTGGAATATGATCTTCGAGTTTCCTTGTCAAGCACTATAACTGAAATTGAGAAACTAGTTTCCACACATCAGGCACATCCCTCACACTAAAATTCAAGAATTATAGCTACCCTAATTTTATTTACATATATAGTTTGTTGTTTATTCATTTAATAAAGCATTTATTATTGATATTTCTGTATCTTATGTGAATTCTTACTAATGGGGGTACTGGCTGATTGTCTGATGAATCAGAGGGTACGAAGTGACAAAAGTTTGAGAACCCCTGTTTTATATAAATCTAGCTTTAAAATAGCGCACGCAAAACGTACACAGTAAAAATTGTCGAAATTCACTTACACCTTGCATAAATTAAAATACCACATTTCAAATATATGCTGCTTAATCTATATTACATCCTTGCACCCTCCTACATCCTATATAACATAGCAGTTTGGAGCAATACAAGCCATTATATTATTTATTCACTATACGTATTGCATAACAAAATTGTCAGAATTATATCAAGTGCTGAGACCAACCGAAAACAGGAACCCATGTTCGAAACCCTAAAATTTCTTAACACTTTCATTCCTGAATATTTTTTATTTAAAATATTCAACAAAATATTTAACAAAACTAAATATTTTAGTAACTCGTCACTTACATTACACCCATTTTGGGTTTCTTTTACGACAACTAACCTAAACGTGTATAAACATGTAGAAACATTTTTAGAAAAGCTACATTTTAGTACGATTTATATTATTTCCGGTGGGACATTACAGTCCCACTCGTACTAAAAGGGTTTTGAAACTTAATGATTTTTACAAACTGAATAGCTGCTCATATATTAATAAAATATTCTACGAGTATAACGATACTTCTGTGTTAATTATGCAAATAATATCAACGAACGATATACTGTAAACCGTTCACTAAATCATATCATAACTTTTACTTCTGAAATCCAAACTTCACACTTTTACACTGATTATGAAGGAGGTGATGTTCGGAATAACAGAGAAACATATAAAGCGACGCTTCTCTTAACAATTTTCGTGCTCGATTGAAAACTAAAATCTTGGATGGATAAACTTCTTTCTTTCCTTCTTCTCCTCTCTCTCTCTCTCTCTCTCTCTCTCTCTCTCTCTCTCTCTCTCTCTATACGATCTTCTCTTCATTTCCGCTAAAACCTACAGGATGGCCCATAAGTCCCAGTCGGTTATGATTAAAGCGAAAATACAAAAAAATCAAACAAAGTCCCGATTGAGACTTATGGGTCACCCTGTACAAATAAAATCATTTCGATGTGTAACTTACTACTTTCTTTAACTTAAAAGTACCTTCAAAGCAAAGTCAGTAAATTGTTCATTAATTATTAATTTACTTTATTTGAGTTTCGAACAATGATAAACGGTGCCTCGTTATTTCAAAAATAATTCTGAATTACTACTAATGATAATGATAATGATGATGATGATCAACAGATCTACAGAAGCTAAGGCTAACAAAGACCCTAAGATCCACTCTAAGGTTAGCCCGAGAGAAAGAAGAGATTAGGGGGTTAAAAGGAGAGAGTAGGGGGTTAAAAGAAGAGAATAGGGGATTAAAAGAAGAGAATAAGGGGTTACGTAAGTAGCAAAACCTACCATTCGTGGGTTAACATTCATTCAGAAAAAGAGAGAGAAAGACTCACCATCATCATCCGCCAGCCACTGCTGACAGGTCGGAAAAATAGTCGAAGAGAATAGGAAATGGGTGAAAGATGAAAAGAAGTGAAATAAGAACACTTAAAAACCATGCAAACACAGTCTTAACTCAAAGAAACACTGTCATACCATGAAAACTACAGACATGCAAGTAAAGAGAGGATGAGAATAGAACAAAAAAAAAGTATGAAGAGTATAACAAAATGTGGGTTTGTTTACGCCACGAGCGTAACAATATAAATTTAACGCTGGCATATCACACGCTGGCATGTCACAAGCTGGCATCAATCGTCAATAGACTCAAACCTCGACTATCACACTCAGAGCTCCTGTTGCTAATTGTTTTATTATTTTAAACGATGTTAATATTTTTAAAATGCCTATCTAAACGGTTTTTAAACATATTAACGGTGGTAGAGTTCACGACGGACGCGGGAAGATTATTCCATTTATCAATTACTTTAAACATATAAATGTTTTTAGCGATGTTAGTAATGAAACGTCTGCCACGTAATTTAAATGCGTTAATACGAATATTGCTATTATCCAAAATTTGTCAAAATTTACGTTACCGATTTTATTAACGATTTTGAAAACGTGGGTCTTTTCGGTTTTAGGTCCGGCATTGGGTTTTTTCCATGTTTCTGGTATAGACGTAGATTTTTACGCTGATTCCATTTCTGCAATCCGCTTCTTGGAGAAATAAACAAGAAAAAGTTATGGCCCAAAACTTGTATTCAGATATCCACCTATACTTAACCTAACCTAATCTACCCTACCCTACCTAACCTAACCTACCCTACCCTACCCTACCCAAACCTAACCTAACCTAACCTACCCTGCGTATGAACGCATCGAACAGCTCGAAGGGTACAGCTTCAGTCACAAAACAGTGAACCACAGCGAAAACTTCGTGGGCCCTTCAACTGGAGCACACACACACGGATAGAGTCGACGTGGAACCAACTCAAACGCGGTAACAAGCGCCGGTGTGGTACGCACCGTTCCATGATCGACTCGTATCTCTGCGAGTTTCTCTGGCGTCGCCGACACGCAGGCAAAGATCTAGTGCGCCAAATGCTGGACGATATTGCGCAGTTTGGCAAGTAGCAAACTTTGGTTTGTGTTCCGTTCTGTGTTCTGGAAACCTGTAAAAGTAATAAACTTGCACATAACTTTTTTCGCGTTTATTTCTTCAAGAAACGGATTGCAAAAATGGAATCAGCGTAAAAATCTACGTCTATAACAAAAATATGAAAAAAATCCAATGCCGGACCTAAAACCGAAAAGATCCGAAAACTTCATTAAGCTCCACCCCTTAATCTCCTAGTCTCGAGTGATGCAAGTCTAACTCTTTAATCCTATCTTCGTAAGACTTGTTGCGTAGTGACGGAATTAATTTCGTGGCGCGTTGTTGAACCCTTTCCGACTTATTAACATCCTCACGCAAATACGGGCACCAAAACTGAACGACATACTTTAAGTGAGGCCTGACTAGGGACTTGTAAAGGGGCAATACAATATTCTTCGATTTAAATTCGAAATTACGCGCTATGAAGCCTAACATCCTATTAGCTTTTGCGCAAGACTCCAGGCACTGGTTTCTAACTTTTAAAACCTTAGATACGCGTACGCCTAACTCTACTTCTCATCAACGCTCGCTAACTGTCTATCGTCCATCGTATACGTGTAATTATTGTTACGAGAACCTATATGCAAAACTTTACATTTGTCTACGTTGAATTGCATCTGCCACTTATCCGTCTACTCCATAATCCTATTTACATCGTCTTGGAGCCTATTTCTATCGTCCACGTTAAGAACTTTACCGCCTATTTTAGTATCGTCCGCGAATTTTGACACGTAACTGGTCAAACCTACATCTATGTCGTTAATGTAGATTACGAATAGCAATGGGCCAAACACTGAACCCCGAGGAACACCGCTACCTACATCTAGCCACCCCGGTTCCCTACCATTAACAATGACCCTGTGTTTCCTGGCACGAAGCCATTCCTCTAACCCAGGGGTCCCCAACCCTGTGCCCGCGAGCACCATGGTGCCCGCCGACCCTTTTGCGTGTGCCCGTTACTGACTGACTACAATTGGTTTTTATTTAAATTTTTAATAAAATGTTAAGTATGTTACATATTTTAAATATTTAGTTACTAAATTTTAAAATATGTAACATAACATTTTATTAAATTTTAGTAGTTAATTACAGAAACATGCTCATTTATTTGAAAATAATTATTTCTTTATAAATAAATTAAGTTATCGTTTTGATAATTTTTCTAAGATTCTTAGTTAGCCCATCTTTGTTTTTTTTGTGTATTATGTTCATTATTTTACATAGGAATTAAATGGATTTTTTGTGTATTATGTTCATTATTTTACATAGGAATTAAATGGTTTTTTTTGTGTATTATGTTCATTATTAAGTCCAACTATAAATTTGCCTTGAAAAAGTAAATGGTGCCCGCCGCACTAACGGTAGTCTTGAATGTGCTCTTCAGCACAGAAAGGTTAGCTACCTGACCGCGTATACCGTGCGCTTAAACCTTCGCAATTAATCTTCTATGCGGAACTGTATCGAACGTTTTTTTAAAGTCTAAATAAATAACGTCAGCCGCTCTATGCCTATCGTATTCGCGAACTATTTCGTTATAAAACTCTAACAAATTAGTTAAACAAGATTTATGGCGTCGAAACTGACTACTATGATGATGATAATGACTACTATGATGATGATAATGATTACTATGATGATGATAATGATAATGATGATGATAATGACAATTATGATAAGTTTTATTGGCAGAATATAAATCCCATAACATAATATAATATGCTTGCCAATATAAACAATATAAAAGATCAATCAAACAATAATATATTTGAAAACAAACTAAAAATTAGTGTATAAATTTGTTTGAACTAAACTTTGTCTTGAAAAATGATTGTTTTCTTTTTATATTTGGCAGCTTTTATTATTATTATTATTATTATTATTATTATTATTATTATTATCAAATGTAGTGTTTAATTATTAAATATAGCGTTTAAAATTCAATTTCCTCACTGAAAAAATTGGAGCTATTGAAGAATAGGGACCTCAGCCTTCTTTAGTTAGCTTTATAAGGCTAACTAACGAAAATATTATGACCTAACCTAACCAATCGTCAAGGGCGTACAGTTAACCTAACGATTGGTTAGGTTAGGTCGTGATATTTTCGTTAGTTAGCCTTATAAGCCTAACTAAAGAAGGCTGGGGTCCCTATTTTTCAATAGCTCCAAAAAATTTGTTTATAGTTTTAATTAATTAGCTTTTGATCGCTAAAGAGGTTTAATTTTAATTAATTATTTATCATTTTAAGAGGGGAAATAAATTAAAAATACATTTAACTATTTTCCATATATATATATATATATATATAATATATACATTATAACTGCAAACACGCAGTATAATTAACGTAAAGAACGACGCTTTGTATAGGAGACTTATCCGCGCAAGATGAGAGCGAAAGAACGGGTTCGATTCCCGGGTGGGTACCTCATTTTTTCAATTGTTTCGTTCTTTCGCTCTCATCTTGCACGGATAAGTCTCCTATACAAAGCGTCGTTCTTTACGTTAATTATACTGCGTGTTTGCAGTTATAATGTATAAATGTTACGGCATGCGGGAGGTGCCCCTTTGGGGCATTGGTTTCTGCGCTATGTAGAGGAATTACGAGCATTTGTTTGGGTGAGGCCTATGGTGTAGTGGTTAGCATGTCTGACCGGCAATCAGAAGATCCCGGGTTCGATTCCCGGGTGGGTACCTCATTTTTTCAATTGTTTCGTTCTTTCGCTCTCATCTTGCGCGGATAAGTCTCCTATACAAAGCGTCGATCTTTACATATATATATATATATATATATTATTATATAGGGTGCTCCGAAAAACGTCCCTAGTTTCATTTGCCCGTTATTTTATAATGGATGTATATTCTATTATTGTGGTTTATATTCCACATATACTTATATACATATACATATACGTTTCTTATCTTTAATTACTTAATAACTAATAAATATTGTATATTAAAACCGTTCTTTCACCATTTCATACTTTTCTTAATTTCTACGAAATTAGGAAAATACGTTACTGCTACCAATAGCTTAGTAAGGTCATAGAAGGCCTTACTAGGCTATAGTCTTTAGGTTTATAGTCTTTAGTCTTCAGCAGGATGGAGCACCTCCACACACCGCTTGTGAAACTCGCAACTTTTAAAGGAAGTATTTTTCCGGGTGGCTAGTCTTCCTTCATGAGCCAGTGTAATGGCCTCGTACTCACCTGATCTCACACCCCTTTGACTTTTCTTTGTGGGATTACATAAAAGGCAGGATCTATTCTACCAAGCTTAAGACACTTGAAGACCTAAAGACCAAAAATTATGTCAAACATTTGTGTAAGGTTGAATATTGTGTTAGAAAAAAAATGGCACTTACACTGAATATTTTGTTTAATTAAGGTTAATAAACTCCGATGATTTACGTACCTATTACGTTTGTCTTTGTGTCTGCTATTTTTGGATTACCTGAAGATCAGTGCCCACAGTCTTCGTTAGTAGCCTTATAAGGCTAACTAACGAAAATATCACGACTTAACCTAACCAATCGTCAAGGGCGTATAGTTGACCTAACGATTGGTTAGGTTAAGTCGTGATATTTTCGTTAGTTAGCCTTATAAGGCTAGCTAAAGAAGGCTGGGGGCCCTGATCTTCAGGTGATCCTTATTTTTTTAGCTTAGAACATTTATCTAGAAATAAGGACACTTTTGGGGGTATACCTGGTGTATATATACAAACAGTAAGATGTGTAGCTCGCTATTATTACCCTTCAGTCTCTCTCTCTCTCTCCTGTTCAAGTATGGTTCCGTGCTATTCTTTATTCGGAGAAACCTGATAAAATGAAATTTCATTTAAATTCTCAAAACTCTTCCTAAAGCCTTTTCATATAAATCTGATTCTTTAAATTTTAATTTTATGTACTATATAATATATATATATATATATATATATATATATATATATATATATATATATATATATATATATATATATATATTCAGAACAAAAATCAAAGGACTTATACGGACAAATTTGCTCGAATTTTTAGTTTATTCACAACAAAAATTAAATGACATACTGACAAATAAATCATCAATATAATTCCACTCTTTTTCTATAACCTCCTCCCACCTGCAGAAAAGTTTTTTTATACCACTTTCGAAGAAATCCCTTGGTTTCGAGTTTAAAAAAGCGATCACTGCGTTTTCGATAGCTTCCCTGGATTGTAACTTTTGTCCATCTAGGTGGTGTTGCAGACTTCTGAATAAATGGTAGTCTGAAGGTGCGATGTCCGGAGAATAAGGTGGATGAGGCATTTTTTCCCAACCAAATGCCTCCAATTGGGCAGTGGTGATTCGAGCAGTGTGAGGGCGCACGTTATCCTGGTGGAAAAGAACACCTCTGCGATTAATTAATGCAGGACGTTTTTCTTGTAATGCCATCTTCAATCGTTGGAGTTGTTGGCAGTAGACTTCAGCTGTGATTGTTTGGTTATCTGGCAGAAGCTCAAAATGAATAATTCCTTGCATATCCCACCAAACGCATAGCAAAATTTTTTTTGGATGGGGTCCATTCCTTGGTTGAGGTTCAGGCTTTGTTTCACGGCTAAGCCACTGATGTCGACGCTTAATATTGTTATAGAGGACCCATTTTCATCCTCAGTGAAGATCCGATTCAAAAACGGTGTCTGCAGTTGTCGAGAATGCAGTGATGTGCAAATATCGATTCGATGTTGAAAATTCGCTTGTAACAAATCATGTGGAACCCATTTTCCAACCTTCACTACTTTTCCTAACAACTTCAAATGACGATGAATGGTCGTATGGCTAATGCCGAGTTGCAGGCCAAGTTCTCTTACAGTTACCATTGGGTTTTCTTCCACTGTTGCTTTTAGCAACTCTTCATCCAACTCATTTGGTCGTCCTGTTCGTTGATAATCTTTCAGACTGAAGTCTCCATTTCTGAACTTCTCAAACCATCTCCTACACATCCATTCGCTCACAACATTATTTCCATAAACTCTTTGAATGTTTCTTGTGGATTCACTAGCGTTAGATCCTTTATGGAACTCATACAGCATCACATGTCGAATATGCTCTTTCGTGGGCTCCTTGTTTTTTGAATTACTGTAATATCGTAGGGGTGGCGTTGTAACTATATAAAAAACACAAGAAAAAATATTCATTAGCCTAATCCTACACTAGCCTAAACCTACACTAGCCTAAGTCATTCTGTATCATTCTGTATCGTGATAAAACCTGTGCGAACCTGTCGCCGCGTGTATTTTGCAACATTTCTAAAACTATTTCACATTATCTTGAGGTTATTCTATTATCTATCGTCCGTTTTCTAATCGAGCAGAATTTATGTTACAACCTGATATATATATATACTGTATATATATATATATATATATATATATATAATATATATATATATATATATATATATATATATAATGTTATAATGTATAATGTTTCAGACCAACAAAGACCCTAGGATCCACTCATGGCTGGTCTACCTAACTGTGTTCGTAATTGTGTATTGTGCATGTCCTCCGTGGTGGCGGAGGGACCTACAATTTTACGTGGGTTCCGAACCACAAAGCCTTAATTTTACTACCTTAAACTATACCCAATCTATCAACATATGCGTCTAATCGATTTTTAAACATGTTTATAGACGTGCTACTAATTACTTCTACCGGCAAACTATTCCAGCTATTTACTATTCTATGCGTAAAAAAGTTTTTGGCAACTGCTCTCGAACCTTCTACTTGTCAACTTACACCCGTTATTTCTAGTCCTATTATATTGAGATATTTCGAAAAAGCTATCTCTATCTACGTTATCGAACCCATTCATAATTTTGAAAACCTGGATTAGATCACCCCTTAGCCTCCTAGTCTCGAGTGTAGTCAATTTTAACTCCTCGTACGACTTCGACCTAAGCGACGGAATCATCTTAGTTGCTCGTCTTTGAACTCTTTCGATTTTGTCTATATCTTTTCGCATATGCGGATTCCAAAATTGGATCGCGTACTCCAAATGGGGTCTAACTAATGATTTATAAAGAGGAACATAATATCGCGCGATTTGTACTCAAAATTCCGAGCTATAAAACCTAACACTTTGTTCGCTTTATTGACCGCTGCTGTACTTTGTTTCGCTACTTTTAAATCACCAGTGACTATAACTCCTAAATCTTTTTCCTGCTCTACGCTTGCTAACTCCTTCCCTGACATACTATACGCAAAATTACCGTTACGCGAACCTATATGTAAAATTTTGCACTTATCGACGTTAAATCTCATTTGCCATGTGACTGACCAATCAACGATTTTATTCAGATCTTCCTGGATTTTACCTCTATCTTCGTCATTAATCGCCCTACCACCCACTTCGTGTCATCCGCAAACTTTGAAACTGTACTGACTAGGCCGACATCTAAATCGTTAATATATATAAGAAAAAGCAAGGGGCCCAATACAGAACCCTGAGGAACGCCGCTCGCTACATTAGCCCAACACGACTCCGCTCCATCAACGACCACCCTCTGTTTCCTACCTCGCAACCACTCTTCTATCCAATTTATTACTACACCCCTGATTCCATGAGCCTTAGTTTTTTCAATGAGTCTTTTGTGCGGTACGGTGTCAAACGCTTTTTGAAAATCTAAATACACTACATCAACCGCCCGATGACTATCGTAAACTTCAACCACGCTTTGAAAAAATTCTAAAAGATTAGTTAAGCAAGATTTGTTTCGCCTAAAACCGTGCTGCGTATTTCTAACCAAGTTATGCAATTCTAAGTGTTCGACTATATTGATTCCAGTAGCTTACCTACAACAGACGTTAAACTGATTGGCCTATAATTTCCCGCCGCACCTTTATCGCCTTTCTTAAAGATAGGTGTTACATTTGCTAACTTGAAATTATCTGGTACGCACCCCTCAGAAATAGACGCATTAAAAATCTTTGTTAGCGGCACAACAATGCTTCTTTTAATTCTTTTAGTTGTATGGGATATATGGAATCCGGCCCCGGTGATTTACGCATTTTCATTTTATCAATATAGCGCATTACCTCCCTTCACTAACCACAATATTATCCAAAATATTACCATTATCAAAAGGTATTATGTCTATGACCGTAGGGATATTCGTTACATCTTCTATAGTAAAAACTGACGTAAAAAATTCGTTTAGCAAGGTAGCCATTTCCTTGTTTTCAGAAACTAGCTCTCCGTTAATTTTTCAACGGCCCCAAGACACTTTTTACTGGATTTCTATTGTTGACGTATTGAAAGAATCGCTTGGGGTTTTCTTTACCGTCACGAGCTATGGAGATTTCAAATTCGCGCTTGGACTTTTTTATTACACTTTTCGCTTCACGCCTTAGAGATATGTAGTTGTTTCGTAACCACAAATTGTCTTTATCGCACTTATGTAGCCTATAAGCCCTATCTCTACTCTTTATAATGTCTCCTACTCTAGAAGTAAACCACAAGGGCTTGTTGTTTACTTTCGCACGCTTAATTTGTACGGTACACATTCCTCATTTATAGTCCTAAATACTGTTTCAAACGATTCCCACATTAGTTTTGCGTTGGAGATCCCCATTACGTTTTCCCAATTGACGTGTGACAATTCATTTCGAAATTTACAAAAGTCTGCGTGCTGGAAGTTAGGAATTTTAGTCGAGTTAGCTGGTTTCGAGTGACTTACTGAGAGGACAAACTCTACCATATTGTGATCGCTATTGCTTAACGGTTCTATTACTTGAAGATCAGTGATTAGCCTATCATCCGTAGTTATTACTAAATCTAAAATACTGTCCAACCTCGTAGGTTCCCCAACCTTTTGAATAAGAAAGCTATCCTCGAGAAAATTAACTAAACGATTACCTTCCGCGTCTCCCTGCATTGTATCGTAATTCACGTTGGCGCAATTAAAGTCACCCATAACTAAGCCTGCTCACTACCTATTATTCTCTTTAGTTCACGATATAACGCTTCGTCCGTATCAGCTGTTTGATTAGGGGGCCTATATATAACCGCAACAAGAAGTTTGAAATCGTTCAATTTAAGTTCTGCTATAGTCGAATCTATCGGTTCTGGAATTGTGTGCTTTACTTCTATAACGTTCGCAATATTATCTTTGATATACAACATAACACCGCCTCCTCGCCTACCTATTCTGTTTTTAACAAAAAGTCTATAACCTCTAATTTGATACTCCCCTACAAAGTCACGTGTTTCAGTGCTAAGCCACGATTCATTTATCGCAATTAAATCATAGTCTTTACAAGCAATTAAAGAAAAAAATTCGTTTATTTTATTTCGTAGGCTACGAGCATTTAAGGATAGAACCTTCAAATTGTTTGTAATTGCGACACCTTCGCGAGCGCAGGGAAATTTGAGGAAATTACGCTGGGACCGTTCGAGTTACGGCAGCCTGAAAAGAAGAGACAGTATTATGAAATAGTCTTCCTAAACGCGCAGCTCCAACGTCATTAAGATGAAGTCCATCTCCGAGGAACAAGTCCCTCCTGCCGTAGAAACTGTTCCAAAAATTCGCAAAATGCACTCCTTCCTGTTGGCAAAGAGACTTTAGGTTATTGATATAGGTCGCCTTGCTGTAGAAATCGCTACGTTGGATAATTCGAGGAAGTATACCTGTTAAAACAATCTTATTAGTTTTTTCCTTTAGTCGCTCTAGTAAGTCCCTGTACCTAGCCAGCAGCTCTTCCGATCTAGAATTTAAAACGTTATTAGTACCGACATGAATAACATACGTTGTGTCCTCAGAGGTTCCGTCTGTAAAATGGTCAACACTATTAGTTATATCCTCCACCCTTGCACCAGGGTAGCAGTAACGGCGCCTACGACGAGGGTTTCTCCCACAGAATTCCTCGAGCTGCCCTCGAACAATGGAATCGCCAACGAGTCGTATTTCCGGTTCATCAGCATCTTCGAAACCTAAAACAGAAAACTTATTGTTTGTTATTACTGGTAGACAAGTCTTAGGTTTTCTCAATGGGCTCCATTACGCACGAACGAAGGGTTGGGAACTAGGGGAAGAGAGAGGGCTATTAGTACTATTTATATTATTAGAAACTGAGGCAGGAGGGGTCGTAACTGGAGTCTCAAGGGATTCTAATTTTGCCGTCAGGAGCATCACGCTTTCTTCAAGCCTCACTCTGGCCTCCCTCTCACGTTCTAACTCGTTCCTCAGCACTTCCATGCTTGAGCACCACCTGCAAACTAACTGTTCATTATTATTAGCCAGTAAACGCGTAAGCGGCAAATTTCCCTTCACAGCGACTGCAAGTACTTGACGGGGGTGCCATGCTTATTAATTAAAAAAAAAAAAAAAAACGAGCGTTTGGAAATTAATAAATTACAACGTAGGTCTACCGCGTGCTTATTGTGCCGTCACCTGCGCAAACCCGCAAAAATGTTCTTGAAACGCAGAAACAGGTTCTTGTAAACAAATTTATACTAAATAATATATACTTAATTAAGCTACCGACGAAGATCTGTAAAAGAAAAAGTATTAATAAAACTTATCTGTCCGCTATTCGACCGACTTTTTTCTTTCCTTTTTTCCTTTTTCCACTGAGGGTGACCACACCCTACTTCATGATCTCCGTAGCAAGGCAAAATGAACCTTATTAAACCTCGTTTCCTAATAGATTCGAAAAACAACAAGGCAAGCCACGTGCACTAGCCTTGGTTTAATCAAATAATATAGTAATGAATAAAGCCAATAAATGAAATATACTCATTAATAAATGATTAGTAACACGAGGTAATTTATCATAGTTAAGAATACACCAAACACTATTTTTAAAGACACTTCAACGAAAACCATTTAACACTGGACACTCGATAAAATACGTCTGCTCACAAGGAGAGACTGATCACTTCTCAAGGAAAGACTGTATATATATATATATATATATATATGGGATGATGATATCTTTTCCTTTATACCCGTTTATGGCCTGAACACCAGGGTAATCTGCACCAAATTTAGTATACACATTAGGGGAGAACCAGGGAAGGCTTTAGTAACACACCCACTCCTCAGTTTCCACTTAGGTTGCATTTCGTGGGGCTTTTGCTGCACAAGGCATACCTGGCATTATATATATAAATTATATATAATATATACTATATATATATATATATATATATATATATATATTATATATATATATATTAGCAATCGATCTTGTCCAAGGTAACCGTATCTTCAGTTGGAATAAACAAGCAAGTGCCACAATCGTCTTGGTTTATTAATCATAATTTAACTTTACGTTTCGAGATTAACTCATCTCATCATCAGAATCTGTAATTTTAGAAACACATTAATTGATCAAAAGGATTAAAACAATTTACATGCGACACCTTACACCTTACATCACATAAAACACTCCACATACAAAATTACACAGCACAAATACTCAAAGCTACATTAGTTATAAAATAAAAGTGGGGCTCTTTCTGAGAAGCTAAAGCAGTATACAACTCTAAGCTCTTAAAGATAGATTGAGACAAGTATTAAATAATGTACAATTTTGTAGAAGCCAAATTATCATCTCTGGTCGGTTTTTTATTCAATATAAATATAGATTCCATAGTTCGAAGTTCACTTTCATTGGTGCATTTGGAAACAATCATGAAAGACTCCCTACTTAGTGGATGATCTTTATCTCTGCAATGATTTCTAACTGCTGAAAAACTTGGATCTTTCAACTGAGAGTTGGTGCGCAATGATACACCAAGATGTTGATCTACTCTCACCTTAAATTGGAGCTTTGAGCTGCCAATGTATTCAGCATTGCAGCTTGAACACTTGTAATTATACACAATCATAGGTGTAAGAGCAGAGGGCACACTCTCCTTATGTTTAAAGAATGAGTTAATTGATAAAGTGTTAGTGAAAACAAATTTAAAGTATATTTGGGGATAAATTTTGTTACAAATCTGCGTTAAGTCTTAATGTTATCACTTATGTAACCATAGTATGGAAATTTTATCTATTTGACTTCTTTGGGGACATTATAGCTGGGGCCAGGAGGTTGATATATATTACTCAGAAACTGTTTGACATTCTTATAATAGAGACTTGGGGTAATGAGTTATTACAAAAGAATTTATTTCTTTATCAAAGGATACCCAATTCGAACAAAGATGGTATGCTCTCTGGAGAAAGAGTTTAATTGAATTTACTTTATAATTAAAGGGAATATAACTAAAATAATTAGTACCTAATTCCCTATAGGAGTTTAAGCCAATTTTATAGAAGATATGTTGACACATTTCTGCTTTTTCATAGTCAAGATCAGGTAGAGTAATTTTTAACATATTTGATTCACAACATCCAAACATCAGATTTACAGTAGATAAAGAAGTTGATGACACACTAAGTTTTCTTGATATTTCAGTCTCAAAGAAATATGACAACTTTCACACTTCGGTATACAGAAAACCTATATATGCAGGATTGGGTACTAATTATTTTAGTTATAAAAAAAGAAATATGAACACAATTTTTTTAAATTTTCTCGTAAGTTTAGCAATGTTTTATTTACCTGTTGTAAAGTTTTTATACTGGGATGACTGTGAAATGAAGAATTTTTGTACGAGTGATTTTCGATACAGGTGTTTCAAATTGATTAAAAGGTATTTATTGAAAATCAATTGTTATGAAGGTTGGTCGTCTGTAGTTTTCGCAAATACTAACTTTACCTAATGAAAATAGACTCGTGTTGTGATAAGTTTTTGGACTAACCTTAAATTTCTGTTAATTTGGAAGTTACCAAGCTATCCACTTCACCGTGATAGTAAACCAGATTCAAGTTAGTTTCCAGATGTGAAAAAAATAAATGAAATTTCTGAAACAACAGTTCCCTCGAATTGTAATTTAATGACGAGCTGATGTCCAAACTACAGACTTGCATCCAGTTATTTTGGTTTTCTCTTGCAGACTGAATTTCTTTCTGTGATAAAGTTTAAGTACGACCAGTGACAGTTATTGAATCCACTTTAGTTAGGCTATGTTTAGCAGGGATACTAAAGATAACCTGCTATCATGGCTATGCGAAGAGTGAATCAGGGCCTTTCAAATGGAGGAAATCACCGCATAGAAACTCATGTTGCATGTTTAGCTTTTAGTCACAGACTATGACTCCTTCCTATACGCATCTCAGGGACATCTGGTGTTAGATTTCTACTCACTTTAGCGTTAAAAGTCATGTAGCGTCAATATGGGGGACCTTCCATTACCAAGTGATTAATTACTGTATGATTTTAACTAGTTATGATTTTAGTCAGATATTCATATTAACTTAGATAACTTGTTTATTAAGTTATACTGATTCCCCCTTTTCTTCACTTCTCTCGTTTCTCTTATTCAGTACAATTTTTATGAACAGTTTTTCTTCTATAATTTTTAAAATTTCGTAAGAAATTTAGTTTTATTCATATTTAAGAAATAAATTCATAGGATTGTGTGACATCATTTACATTCAGCTTTTATTATAGTTTCTCACGTAAGAAAACATTGCAAGTATGTTTTCACACGCATAAGTAGGCATACACTTACATCTGTTTTCTCACTTTTTATGATATAAAAGATGATTCAACATGCATCTCAGCAACATGCATCTCAGCACAGGCTTGCTGCTCATATGCCTTATCAAACCTCTTTTATCAGTTTTCAGGATTATTTACAGATAAAGCTCTTTCTCGTAACTCAAATACTCCCGCCTGACAGTTTCTTTACTCTTTTATATATAGGGTGAACCAAATGTAGGTGGACAGTAAATGATAACGTTTATTTTGAGAATACATATTTAATTTTTTTGTATACTATAATACAAAATAAAATTTAAATAAATTTAGTTATAATATTTAATATAATATAACACAAACACCATAGTTATAATGAACACCATAGTTATAATATAATATAACACAAACCGTATTCAACCTACTGTCCACCTACTTTTGGTTCACCGTGTATATTTTAATTAAAATTTTAATTTATTTTTGTTGTTTCAGTTAAAAAAATTTAAATTATAATAAAATTTTTATTCAACATCTCGGTATATTTTTAAGAAATTTTGTTTACTGTTATTATTAAAGAGATAACCGTAAGTGTTATATTTTTTAAGTTATTCCAAGCAAGATTAAATCACACATACGTGTAAACACACAAAGAAACGTACTAATGCACGATCAAACACAACCAAATATAATCCCACAAAGAAACACAAACAAAAGCCGCTCTATCAACTTTCTGAGTCGCTTATACTCTTTTTGAAAAAAAATTAAATTTCTATTTGGGAGCTAACGTTAGATATTTGTCTGTATAATTTAAGTACTGCAGAACATATTTGACGCCAGACTTGTTTAGTAAGAGCTTTGAATTAACTGGAATAACTTATTTCCTCCTTCCTGCATCTTTACAGTTATTCTTTAGTTGATGACTTCATTCTAAACAAACATACGAACAATTTCCAGGCTTCTACTAACTGTCTTCAATCCCTCCCTCTTCGGCGCAATGTTGCCGCAATCTTTCTTTACTATCGTTATCGTAACGGACACTGCTCTTCTGAACTCTCTAACTATCAGGTTATCCCATAAGTAATGTCGTTTTTTAGATCGGAATTTCAAGGACAAAAAAAAACCAACTGAAACTTTTTAATCTAGTATATATTTTTCATCGGAATCAATGACACTCTGCCAACGTCCTACAAGCTTTTCAAAGCCATGTTTATAAAATTCAGGCGGTTTTCAGGCAAAAAATGTACAACGACTGGTGTGCAGGTCATCTAAAGAAGTATACTGTTTCTCGTCAAGATAGTTTTGCTGACTCATGAAGAGATGATAATATGGAGGATGTGGAGGATGTGGAAGTTTTTCCCACCCAAGCTCCTCAATTTTTGTAGAAGTGATCCGAGCGGTATGAGGACGTGCGTTGTCGTGGTGGAACACGATTCCTTTCCGATTAACCAAAGAAGGTCTCTTTTCTTTTAGTGCAGTGTTCAATCGATCCAGTTGTTGACAGTAGACTTGAGCGGTGATTGTTTGGTTGTGTGGTATGGTTTCAAAGTGTATTACACCACCTTTATCCCACCAAACACTAAGCAACACCTTCTGAGGGTGAAGATTTGGTTTTGGCTGTGGTGTCGCTGGTTCTCCGGCACAAACCCACTGTCGACGGTGCTTAACATTCTAGTACAGTATCCACTTTTCATCACCAGTCACTAAACGGTGCAAAAACGGACCTTGGAGTTCACGGGAATGAAGAGCTGTGCTAATGTTTACCCGCACCCTCAGATTGTCGACCGACAATTCATGTGGCACCCATTTTCCTAACTTAGGTACTTTCCCGAGTTGTTGCAAATGTCGATGGATGGTGGACGGGGATGAATTGAGTTTCTGGGCCAATTCTTCGACAGTTGTTGAACAGTCTTCTTCAAGTGCGGCTAACAGCAGGTCATCATCAAACTCAGCAGGGCGTCCAGAACGTGCTGCATCTGTCAAACAGCAGTCACCATTCCTAAACTTTTGAAACCATCTTTGACATTTCCTCACATGCACAATATCGTTGCCATAAACTTCCTGAATGTTTCGCGTTGCTTCAGTAGCACTATTCCCTTTTTTGAATTCGTAAAACATTATATGCCTGATATGCTCTTCCGATACCGCCATGTTTATGAGGGGTTCACATAAAGCAAAACACACGTCTTCACTGGTCAAGGTCTGTAAAGTATGTAGCGAAACACGATAGATCTCCTCTTAGATATAACCTTCGGAAAATTATGCTTAAACCGAGTAAGACTAGTTTAAACTTAATCTATCGTAAAAAACAACATTACTTACGGGATGACCTGATACATGCCTCCTCCTTTAAGGAAAGCACGCAGTACCAGACTTTCGACATATTCTCATTCCTTTTCTGTTCAGCTCTCTAACGCAAAGTTAATCGATATTTTCAGTCTTTCATCTACTCAACCGGTCAACTCTGGAACAATCTTCCTCAATCCATCTTTCCCCCTGTATATGTCTATAATCTTCAATCTTTCAAACGCAGAGTGTCGAGGCATCTCGAAAACACTGGACCTTGATTTCGGCTCTCTTCTTCCACTATGGGCGGGGCGTTTTTACGGGCATTCACCCTTGGCCACTCCTTTCTGCATTAAAAAAAAAAGATTTATCGTGTTATGACGGCAAATTCATATGCTTAAATCTCTTACGAAAATAGGAACGAAAATTTTAGTTTTAAGATTTTTGTTGTATAAATCTTTAAGACAAAGTAGTTTAGACTTTAGATTACTGTTATTGAAAAATATAAATAGGTCTTTCGCTACAGTGCTAAAAAATAAAAATGTCTCAAATTGTTTAAAATTAGTTCGATTTTAATTTCGTTTTCTCACGGTATCTGGAAAACCCCGATCAGCCTTGGGATAGAGGTTTATGGTAGGGTCTTCAGAATCGTCTCTCGGTTAGAAGGGAAGGGAAAACAAACCGACCAGGCTCAAATGTAAAATGGTTTGTTTTCTCTTTGTTTCGTAGTTAAAATTTTGGAAACTGACTTCGAACCCACTTATTAAAATGAACCACAAGGTCTGTTACAAATTTGAGAAAACGAGTGGCTTCGAAGAAAGGACTTTATTTTAAGTTGATTTTTAAGGAAAAGGAGGCGCTTTCCTTTGAAGGGAATGTCAAGGTTCAACCAAAGGACAATGATTCTTCTACCACCCAGTGAGGAAAAAGGGAAACTCTTTCTTCCCTTATGTATGGATGAAAGCTTTCGTAGGAATGACCTCATGTAATGAAAATGTTTTTGATAGGTCATTCAGAGTACTGTAAGGCGGAGTCCTTGTAATTTTAAGGTGTAACTTAGATTTCTAAGTTAGTTGTAGTTTCGTCCTCAAAAGTTAAAGTGGCTTTTAAAACGAAATCTTTAAACTCTGTGGCATGATTGAAATTTCCTAAGTTGATTTAAAACTGTTTCGCGTCGTCCGAAAATCTGAATTTCCTTTGTTTAACGCTAACTTGTTTGTAAGAGCTTTAATGTTAGTCGACAGAAAAAGAACTTTGTGAAATTTCTTTGAATGTAATTAGTGTGCAGAAATTAAATTTTAAACTTGAAAGTTTGTGGAATATTATGTTTCCTCAGGGAAGCGTAAATATCTTGTGGTGACCTTGTTTCCCAGGAAACCGGTGAAGTTAGTGCACGACCATTTGAAGTCTTTGAAAAATTTACTTAATTTAATTGACGGACTTTTCTCCTGAAAAAATCTGCAGAACTTGCGCAGAACTTTTGAGAGTAAATAAAATAAAAAATTAAGTACCTGTATACTGTATTCATGCATTTGAATTTGGTGCTATTTCTAGAGTTACACACAAATTAAAACCCCTCTGTATAAATGTTTTTTGAGACTTGAATAATGGCAAATATTTTATTTAAATTGACAATTGGTTTTTTGGAACAAAATTTGTAATCGTACGTCTGTAGATTTCTTTTAAATTTATGTCCAATTTTGAGTGAAATCAAATAAACTTTGTACGAGGGAGTGTGTTGTTTCTATGCTACCTTACAACAGGCTTCTCTTGTAAGCTGAGGGTAAATTTACATTGAAAGTCGAAAATTAAAGTAGGCTTCAAGTAAGCCGAGAAAACTGCGCGTATAAAATTGAAAGGCCATCCGAGTGGATAGGCAGAGTCATCCTAAACAAATGAACCCGCGCGCGCAATAAGTGCAAGCGGAAAAAGAGTTGCACCACAGTCGAGTCCCCTTTCTCCGAGAAAGGAAGGTGCTCTCTACTTCACTTTCTCGCATGAAGAGGAAATTTCTATAATTGCTACTCTATTTTCTTGTTATTTATCAGAAATTATTTAATTAAAATTAATTTGCAGCAATCACTGATATCAGATATCAATTTTTATTCCCAACTTTTTAGTATCGAGATCCATCTGCTGATAGTTTGTATCAACTCTACATACATTCTTCGTTCAAACTTTCTTTAATTTAGGTATTTTCTCTACTATACAGGCTATGACTTCAGTCTGTTTCATAATTTCAAAATATTTTTAGTCTTAAGTCCTATAATAATTATCATAGCGTCATATACCACTTTTCATATATTTGTCTCTAACATGCCGCCATAAACAAACAAAATCATATCATGGCTCCATGGCTCCATCTCTAATTTTAGCTTATCTTTGTCTCTATCTTTTGTTTGATAACATTTTTCACAATTCCCTTTATTTTGTGCTGATTTTTCCATTTTAGAACCCCATAAAACTCAGAAAATTTTCTTTTGATTTTCATATGAAAAGATATTGTAACTATACAACGGAGAGCCATTTACTATTTAGAAACCTGCAATCACCTTAAATTAAGGAAAATTATGAAAGAACCTTAATATTATACGTAAATCTCAAATATTTACGTTAATTAAAAGAGAATCAACAACAATAATTTAATTTTGTTTTCATATTTCTCTGCCTGTTTCAGCTCTGAAGCCCAATTAAGAGAATAGCTTTTGATGTAGGAGACAGACCGTGAAGCAACGTTATTGTTTATACAAAGGAATACAAAGGACCAACTTAAATAAAATGAACTGTGGAGTTACTTTGTTTAGAAATTTAGAATTTTTGTCTTCGTTTGGCAAATTTCGGAGATATATATATATATATATATATATATATATATATATATATATATACACACAGGGTGTTTTAGGAGGAAATGTCAAGAATGCACCATTTCACTCTTTGGGTATTTCTAAGTAGAAAGTATTATATCGATATGGGTCTGATTCCCAACCGTTACCGAGATACAGGCCTCTACATTTGGGTAATTAAAACATAATAAAAGGGCGATCTTAGATACTATTTAATGACACTTGTGGTTTACAAAAAGTACAAACATACAATACACTATTGCACTTATTGCAGAATGGTTTCAAAGTGACCCCCTCCTTCTTCAATGCACGCGGCGAGCTCCGATCCATCGAGTCTTGCCAATGAAAACGCGGAAGTTCATTTCTGAGGTTTATGAACGCATCCTGTATACGTGCAATCAACTGCTCCCTAGTTTCGGGCTTACCCCGCTGATAAACGTTACTCTTCAAGAACCCCCAGACAAAAAAATAATGTAAATAAATAATGTGAGGATCTGCACAGTTGCCAATGTATCATTAAATGTCAGTGAATATTATCTAAGATCGGCTTTTTATTATGTTTTAGTTACCCAAATGTAGAGGCCTGTATCTCGGTAACGGTTGGGAATCAGGCACATGTCGATAATACTTTCTACTTAGAAATACCCAAAGAGTCAAATGGTGCATTCCTGACATTTCCTCCTGGGACACCCTGTATATACACACGAGTATATATTATATGGCCTACGAGGATTCGAGTCCACCACCTCTTGAGTAGAAATTGAGAGCGCTGATCATTACATTAAGAAAAGGTAAAAGATTAGTACAACTTGTCATATATTTTAACACCCGACGGAACAACAAATAACGTTAGAGATTTGAATGAAGTACTGTCATTGTCTCCGGTGCAGGGGAGTTAGTGCGGTAAACACCTCTGGATGCGAGAACGTTATGTGCAATTATTCTCTCTCTCTCTCTCTCTCTCTCTCTCTCAACCTTAAATTTTTCATCGTGGTACTCTGAATTTGATTATAAATTTTCGAGTCCATTTTAAATTTTCAATGAGTAAAATCTGGTGTGTCATTATGCCTTTCATGGTCATAATAATGGCAATAATAATAAATTTAATATAATTATAATTTTTCCATTATGAACTTTATATATAAAAATGAAAATGAAAAAGTTGGTTGGCAGACCATAGTCCATATGAAAAATATTAATAATACAATGACAATTCACATACTAAGGATAGAAATATAGCCAATTAATGAGAAATAATACAGTAATGTCAAAGTTAAGTGGAGCTACAGAAAGACGTTTTCATACCATAAATTCCATAGCTTAGAAGACGTATAGCAGGACTGATCGGGTTGATTGATTTTTTAATTCTTTGCATTAGACTATTGAGCACGTCTTGTTACCTCCTGGAAGCTCGGGACATTGCGGGTACCAAACATTTGCGAAACTGAGCATCTAGGGGGTAATTTATGTACGAGTCTAAAAGATCTGTTGTACAGCAAATTTAGGGTTCTGCCAGAACCTTTTTTATAATTCACCTAGAGTTACTGTCCGTGTATATTACTGCAGAAAGTACGAAAGAGAGTCTTGTACTTCTTCAATTACTTCACCTCTCATTTCAAACCTAATATTAGCTGGCTAATTAGGGCTTTTAAGATGGAATTGCATAATCTTAGTTTTTGTAACAGCCTATCCAGGCCTTTAACAGAGGGACTTATTAACACCATATCATCGGCATATGTAAACTAAGTCATTTATCTTTGTGTTATCTATACAACATCCAACTATTATCTCATTAAGTGAAGCAATTAATCCGTCAATATATACATTAAACAGCAGAGGAGAGAGTAAGGAGCCTTGCTTCACCCGGCAAGAGGAACCAAAACATTCAGATAGTACATTGCCCCCCCTAACAGTAAAAGATTGGTAGGAATACCAAAATTTCAATAAATTTAATATGTACATGGGAACTTTCCTGCTTTCTAGTTTTTAAATAAAATATTGTGGTTCACTTTATCATATGCCTTACTTATATCTAGGAAACAGATATAAATAGTTGAATTACTGTCAGTGTATTTAAATATAATTTCCTTCAGTACATAGATACACAGATCAGTTGAGTGGGATCTTTTAAAACCAACTTGAATAGGAGATGTCCATAAGTAGTCAATTAATCGGTGTAACAAGAGTGTCTCTAGTAGTTTCGAGAAGCAGGAGGCGATAGGAATAAGCCTGTAATTATATATATATATATATGGACCATGGAATCATAATACATAAACTGAAATATATGGGAATAACAGGAAAAGTAAAGAAGTGGATATATAATTTCCTTAGTGAGCGGCGGCAAGTCGTTCAGTAGGGTACAAAAAATATCTTCATCAGAATCAGAGGTCCTCAGCTCAGTATCACAAGGAACAGTATTAGCTCCACTACTCTTCATAATCATGCTAACTGACATAGATGAGGACGTTACCAGAGACAGCACAGTAACATCCTTTGCCGATGACACAAAGACCAGTAGATAAATAAGGAACCCAGAAGATATAGGATCTCTACAAACCGACATGAACAGAATCTACAAGTGGACGGAAGACAACAATATGAAGTTTAACACTGAGAAATTTCAACTGTTACGGTACGGAAAAAGAGAGGATCTAAAATCCATGGAATACTATACCCCAAATGGAGAGGAAATTCAGAGAAATTCTAAAGCAAAAGATTTAGGAGTTGTAATGACTGAAGATGCGAATTTTTAAACACAAAACAAGATAGCAGTAAACAGAGCAAAGAGAATAACTGGGCAGATACTGAGAAACTTTAAACGAAGGGATAGGAATATAATGATTCCTCTATTGTAAACACTGATCATACCCAAGTTGGAATACTGCTCGGTCCTAACATCCCCATATAAAAAGAAGACATTAGACAGCCAGAAGGGATTCAGAGAAGCTTCATAACCAAGATCAATGGGTGCAAAGCACTAAATTACTGGGAAAGGTTACGCGAATTAAACCTATATTCACTGGAAAGGAGAAGAGAGAGAGATACACCATTATATACACTTGGAAAATAATGGAGAAACTAGCCCTAAATCTTACTCTAAACCCTCTAACCCCCCCCCCCCCCCGTAAACAACAGTGGAAAGTAGAAAAGAAAGAGTGTGTCGTGTTCCCAAATTAAAGGCTAGACAGGGAACATTCTTTCTGGCCTTAACCCTGAAAGAAAGTAGTTTTGTTGTGAGAGGACCAAGACTGTTTAATCAGCTGCCCAAAGAACTAAGGAACACGAGTGGTGTTGCAGTGGACATCTTCAAAAAAAGATTAGACGCCTGGCTCAGAACAATCCCCAATGAGCCGGGCAATGAGTAGTTAGGGCGATAGGCCTCATTAGCTGGCCTGAACGCTATGCTATTTTCTGGCTTTCCTCAATAATTATTATTATCATAGTAAAATAACGTAACTTGGCCTAAAAATATCAACCAAAGTATTCCCAAAGAATATTCCCTGTTTAAAACGGGGCAGGTGATCCTGCACTAGTAACTAATTACAGGACGGTGTGTTCATTATCCAATTGAATATAGTTTTCGTTAAAAAAAACACAGAAATGGCTAATTTAAATGTTTATGGGAAGTACAAATGTTGCCAAAAAGAACCATAAAAAATTATGATTTCTGTATTTATGGATTTGAATAAGGTCTTTAATGTAATAGGCCTTAATATTCTACTACTGTAAACAGATTATATTGTTATGACCTTAGAGCAGGGGCGCCCACTAGTGGGCTCACATTAAAGGTAATTAAACATTTATTTCATTATTTATTTTATCGATTATGTTGATTTATTCTTTTTGATTTAAGGTGGGCGATAAGCTTTTTTAATTTTCAAAAAATCGTAAAAGTGGGCGGTGAACAAAAAAAAGGTTGGAGACCCCTGCCTTAGAGGAACCCTCAGTGATTGGTTTAAAAATTACTTGTCTGATAGATGTCAATTTGTATCAGTAAAAAAGGCCTGCTCAGCTAAAATGATTAGAAAACATGGTGTACCCCACGGTTCACTCTTGGGTCCATTGTTATTTTTATTATATATGAATAACCTTCAACGGACTTCTGGTTAACTTCATAATGTTTGCAGATCATACAAATGAGTCTTTTTCTTGCAAAAATGTTAATTCAGCTAAGGACATATTTAAATCAGAATTTATCAATGTAATGAAATAGTTGACCTCCAATGAACTCTTTCTAAACACTAATAAAACAAATTTCACGATTTTTACTAACAAACGAAATGTGTATCTTGATGAACGAGATGTTGATAGAACCGCTGTAAAGGAATGTATTGTGACGAAATTTCTTAGTGTAATGCAAGATAAAAATTTGCAGTGGAATGACTAAATTATAGATAAAAAAATATCAAGGAGCATCGCTATAATGTAGTCCCTAAACAGGCTTTATTAACTCTGTATCATACTCTTGTTCTTCCTTACATAACGTACTGCACCCTTGCATAGGGAAATTCGGATCTTTTCCGTTTGACTGCCGCCATTGAAACATAATTAAACTTTTTGTATTTTGTATTTTAACTGAAATGTCTTGATGATACAAAATAAGTTACTTTATAAAAAAGCTTTTCTTAATTTCCCCTTCAAATTTTGTTTCTTATAAACAATTTTAATTACTTTCAAGATCCATGCTTAATTTTTAAGTTTTAATCGTGTACTCAGAAAAATAAGGGGATCACCTGAAGATCAGGGCCTCCAGCCTTCTTTAGTTAGCTTTATAAGGCTAACTAACAAAAATATCACGACCTAACCTAACCAATCGTCAAGGTCGTACAGTTGACCTAACGACTGGTTAGATTAGGTCGTGATATTTTCGTTAGTTAGCCTTATAAGGCTAAGTAAAGAAGGCTGGGGGCACTCACCTCTTATGTTTCAATGGCGGCAGTCAAACGGAAAAGATCCGGAAATTCTGCTAACACTGCTTTAAACTGTATATTTGTCATCCAAAAACGCGCAATTGTTTCACATCTATAATAATAACTTTAAAAGTTTAAAATATATTGTATTTTCACTATTGGTTCGTTTGCGTAGCAATCATAATTTAACCGCGACTTATATATTATATTTTATATCTAATTAATCTAATTGATCTCTAATTAGGCCCACTAAAACCTAAAGCTTAAGGGCCAAATTATATAAAATAAATAGTTCAGTTGACAGTATTATTATATTGATTGTAAAAATTTTAATATTTTATTTATTTTATAAATCATTTGGTACTTTCCTGTTATTCTGGACCCAGACTTTTTGCCAGTTGCCAGACTTCAATTTTGACACAGAATATTTTCGTTAAAACTAACGAAAATATCACGAATTAACTTAACCAATTATCAAGGGCGTACAGTTTACCTAACTGGGCATTCAATTAACCTAATTAGTTGGTAAGGTTAGGTTAAGTCGTGATATTTTCGTTAGTTTTAACGAAAATATTCTGTCAAAATTGAAGTCTGACAACTGGAAAAAAGTCTGGGGTCCGGGATAACAGGAAAGTACCATTTATTTTATAAATAAACGATGACGTATACATTATTTGAATAGAGTTGCTTAAATTTCCTCTAACAAGTATTCGATAACCGTGACTGCCTTTTTGATGTATATGTGGATGAGGAACTGAAAGGAGGACATAAGAGCACTTTGCTTTGGCTTAAGGTCTAAGTATAAGTATATTATATTGATCGACATCTGATGAATGTTATTGAAATTGTTTCGTCTCCTCTTGCTAGTAAACTTGTATACGTTTTCCTCACCGAAAGTGAAACGTTCGTTAATGCTATATACAGGGTGTCCCGTAAGCCCCTTTATCCCTTTTACCCTCACCCTTTTCTAGTAGGAAGAGGCTCATAGGTAAAGGGACTTATGCGACACCCTGTATGATATGCCAGTGAATAATATAGTAAGTAAATTCTATATTTCCTTTCTGTATTTCCTTACGTGTAGTTTTTACAAGGAAATCGGGTGATATCTCTCCCAATAATGCGATATCAGAAATGATATCGCATTATTGGGATATCAGATAATTATTGGGATATCAGATAATAAGTATTGGGATCTCACTAAAAATTGCGAACTGTTAGTGTTAGACGGGGAGGGGGGTTTAATATGAAGAAGAGACACCTCTTGACCTCTTGTCAAGTAAACTTTGCTTACACTACGGTTAGGTCGGTCAGTGTGACCAAGAAAGGAGACAGGGAAGAGCAGAAACTTAAACAGAAGATGTGGAAAACAAGAAGAAAGGCGAAGAAGATAAACGAGAACGTGAGCTGAGTAGAACAAGACAGATACCCGGGCTCAATCAGGCGCGCGCAGTCGTTAAGATCAAGTTCTGTTTGTAGGTCTGGGGATTTGAACTTCGAGACCTACCAACCCCACAAAGAGGCCAGAAGGCACCCTAAAAAAGCGACAACAGATATCGAAGGCGGAACAGCAGACACCTTCCCGCAGGATGTAAAACAAATTCTCTACACCTCCTGAATACGACGCCACGCGACCATCGACTAGATCTCTCTTTTCCTCTCTTCTTGTGGAGATGAATAATGAGACCGGATAAAATCTCAAAAAATCTTCCCTCCTAAAATTCTAATTTAATTCTTAACGCGTTCTAATTATTAAGATTTTTTTTGGTTGCAGCCTTTTAAGCACGTTTCTAGGACTGTTTTTACACATTTTCGTATCAAAGGAATTTGCTTAAAATAAATTCCATTAATGAACATTGAATGACCACTAAATAGCAAAAGTGAAATAAATACATACTAAAGCCGTTATGAAGATTCTAAAAGTATAAATATAATATTAATAATAATCAGTTGTTGTTGTAACTAATTGTTTTTGCGTCTGTTTTACATTTACAGTTCATTTACCTGCGATGCGAGGTATACAGATGCATACTACTACAGGGTGTACATAAAGTCAGGATCTATTTTTGTGAAGCACTTGGAAATTATATGGAATTCAATCATAAAATGATAAAGTGGTAACATTTATTAAATAATTAAGAGTAGGATTCGACGTGACGCCCATCAGTATCCCTGCACAGCTCAAATCGTTCCGCAGCATTTCTAAACACATTCTGGAGCATTTACGGGGTTATGTTATCTGCAGCAGTTCGTATACGTGTACGTAAGTTTTCAAGACTCGTAATCTTCGTCTGATAGACGTGCGACTTGATAAAGCCCCATGCAAAGAAATCTAAAGGGGTTAAATTGGTGATCTCGCTGGCCAAGGTCTTTTGTTGCTTCCGCGTCCGATCCAGCGATTTGGAAAACGTCCATTTAGATAATCCTGAACAATTTTGGCATAGTGACAAGGAGCACCATCATGTTGATAGACGACGGTACTAACAATCCTATCCCCAATCAGCTGAGGTTCAAGGAATTGCTGCAACATGTCCAGATAAATAAGCCCCGTAACTGTAGCTTCAGCAAAGAAAAAAGGACTAAAACCTTAGATTTTGTTAAACCCATCCAGACATTAACTTTAAGTGAGTCTCTTTCCCAATTTTGGACGAAATCATTCGGTCTTTCATCTGCCCAAATTCGACAGTTATGGCGATTTACTTTTCCACACGTATGGAAAGTGGCTTCATCACTAAAGAGAATGTTGTCCATTAAATTATCACTCCATATTTGTTCTACGAGATCAGCACACACAGCACTTCGTCGAGGGAAATCTTCCTCATGTAAATCATGTAAAACCTGCAAATGATAGCTTTTCTTCTGCAAATTAACTTTCAGAATTTTGTGCACAGATGACGTCGGGAGCCGAGTCTGTGTGATGCAGCACGAACGGACGTACGTGGCTCCTCAGTGATAATTCCGCGTACTGCATTCACGGTAAGATCTGACATATACGGTCGTCCTGATCTTGCTTCATCATTTACAGATCCCGTTCATTTAAATTTGTTCACCAATTTTCGTATTTTCTTGTCTATTGACCCCGGCTTATGAAATCTCCTTCTAAACTTCTCTCTGATGTCATTGTATTTCTTTCCCTCGATTCGCCAAATTACTATTGCCACACGCTCTTCTGTATTCATTCTAAGGGCTTCTGAAAAGAAAAATAGAAAAAAATAATTATTTCACAAAAATAGATCCTGACTTTATGTACACCCTGTATATAAATACTTAATAACAAAACAATTACAGTATGTTCTCTTTCTTTGATCTACCAAGAATGTTCACCCACACATATCATATTCATAATATGTTCAAGAGAATTACAGTACATCTTTATTCTCTCCACTGTTAATAAAAGTAAGGCTTTTACTGCCAAATATTTGAATGAATCTTCAGATATGATCGTCTACTTTATTATTACTTAATACCCGAGTATACATACAACATGCTACGTAAATGATGGGTTATGCATTGTTTAAAGTAACATTCTTCACTTGCAGAATTTAATACCTCGTAATCCATCCGTTTTATTCACTTCTATGATGAATTTATGTAAAACTTTGAGCTTTATTTCCGTCATTTTAATGACTTACGTGAAAGGTGTCATAAACGAAATAGAAATGATCTTAAACATTCATTTTCCAAACAAACGAGGAATGCAAAGTAGCAGAAAACATAAAAAATAATCCAGAATAATTTTACATCTTAACGAAAAGAAAATGACATGTAAAGAAAATATTGGACCGTTAAAAGATGGTAATGAGTAGTGAACAAATGATCCTAAGAGTAGAAGCTAATTACCCAAAGGACACTTCAACTCCGTGTTTAGCATCCCGAGAAGATAAAAAATACAGATAAATTTTTCGACATTGATACGAATCATTTGAGAGTACAGGAATTTACAAATAGGTTTTGAATTTTCAAAATGGTGGTAACGGGTGTTCCACTTAAAACCGGCCCGCTGGAGTACTCCAGCGGGCCGGTTTTAAGTGGAACACCGGTATAATTAATACCCAATCATAAATGCAAGAAATACCTAACACAAGGACCAGACACGTGTAGTGCTGTTTCTAAAGAAATGCAAAAAGAGTATATTCCAGCCACTATATCTATTATGGAGAAAATCACTGGACACGGGATAAATACCACGTACATTAAAGAATGGAAACATTGTTCCTATGTACAAAGCCCGTACCAAGGAATTATCGATCAGTAGCACTCACCTCCCACCTTGTAAAGAGTTTTGAAAGAGTAATTAGAGGCGAAATTAAGTATCTGCAAGAAAAACAATAATTTAATCGGAACCAGCATGCATAATTTAGAGCAGGGGTTCTTAACCTTTTAAGGCTGCGATCCAAATTCGGCTCTCGGGCTAGCTCGGCGACCAATGCTTTCAAACAGCTCACTCGTAATAGATAATAAAATAAAATAATAATGGTAAATGATTAGGGATAACATAAATAAATGATAAATGACAATTTAATGACCCAAGTTTGGGTCGCGACCCAGAGGTTAAGAACCCCTGATTTAGAATGATAAGGTCGTTCCTTTCACAGCCATTAGAGGACCAAGAAAAAATACTTCGTAAAGCATAATGATGTAAACAAAATGTTTTGGGAAAACCTTCCACAAATGTGAGCATAACAATTATAGCACACGAATTAAAAAGAAATAAGAATTGCTGAGAAGGTGGATTTATGCAAAGAGAAAATTTTTGGAGTCAATTTCCAGGTCGCTCTATAAAGGTTCGTAAATTACTATGCTTTTAGTCATTACCCAAGTTTACAGAAAAATGACAAGATCCTTAGTCGATTGACTACCTTTACTTATACTAAAATTATCCGTAATTCTTTTCGATGATCTGGTCAGTTTATTAGTTAAATGGGGTTACATATGGAACTAGCCAGCTTAACAAAATCACAAACCGCTGAAAAAGGCATTCGACTTCTTAACAATATCTGCTCAGCGCATATGACAAGTAACGAAAAAAGGGTATGTGACTACCCTCACATATTTCACACAAACAATCTGACTATTGGTATCAATATAGTAACAGTGCATTGACTAGTAACTAAGATTTATTATCATATTATTTGACATCCTTACTTGTTAAGGAAATGCAATCCATTTGATTATCCTTACTTATTTCACAAAAACAATCTGACCGTGCGTATGTATAAAATGTACAAATATTTTAGTTATCCTTCTTTTATAAAAATATATAGTACAAATGTAACCAAATAACAATTGAATGTGTTAGTTTAAGGTAATTTTCAAATGAGTTTACAACTTTGACAGTTTTTATGACAGTTTTTTTTTTAAAACCAACTGAACTCGCTCGTGTTTCGTTAATTTTTTTGTATTTGTCACTGGAAAAGGACAAAATACAAAAAATTAATAAGCATATTACAATGTCTATGGGTTTTGACTTTTTTGCCACCCTGTATATTAAAATAATTTGCTAGGTCTAGTTGAAAATGATAAATTGTTAATTAATGAGTATCATTATGTAAATATTGAGTACCACCTTCATGCAGTAAAACAATTTTGGCACTTAATACTGGATAAGTGACGTATTTCTTTTTTTATATTTCTTAATTGTATTAGACTCTGTTTATAGCTTATGTACTAGTTAACCTGAATATGAAACTAGTTACTCTACCATCAAAATGAAACGCACCATCAGCCATATGGTTCGTTTCGCTTTTCAAAATTTACTCTATCTTTTAATTAAATTAAATTCAATTCAATTAATCACAAAATTAAATTTGTCAATGATTTAAAAGTAGAAGAGGCAATTATTAGTTATTTGACGTTTCAAGAAAATTAAATAAGTCAATTCATTTAGAGTCGCCAAGTGAGGGGGTTCGTCCCAAGACTAGCTGTAAATTAGGTACGTCAGGTTTAATGACTAGTTACAATTCTTATAGGTCAACTAACTCACACGCTCAGTCTTGAAACTGGATATTGTTGAGCTGGTTAACATACTGTAGTTTTTTTACCTAAAAAAATTTTCAGTGTGGGTCTTTAACATTTTTAATCACAGAACGCAAAAAGTCGTCAGTTCTGTTCCACAAGGTACGGTATCAGCACTTCTGTTGTTTATATTAATGATAGCAGACATAGACGTACATATTAAAGATATTAAAGAGCACTTTAACAGTAAAATTATAATAGCTAAAAAATAATGGGAGTCACCTGAAAAATTGCTCAGTACTCACGAGCCAATAGAGAAAAAAGAATGCAAATATAGACTCTAAACAAAGAACTTTCGTGTCTAAGATACAGGAAAGGAAAGATAAAGACTACTTACCATGTATATCATTTGTCCTATAATAGCCATACTTATGTACTCACGTATGTTCTAAAGAGGGTTTCATTACACACACAGCTTTCTCTCATTACATAACTCTTTCAGCTTCCACCAATTATGATTCACTCAGGGTACACCATGCTTCCCCAACACCTCATCATCCGGACTCATACTAACTTTCCCATTCATATTTCCTATCACAAACACTTTATAACATTCAGGCACTCTCCCCAGAAGCACCGATGATGAGGGTAAATAATAAATAATCCAGGGGTAAGCATAATGGTTCGTGTCCGTCTGGCCTGAGTGTTGTGCCAATTTCTGTCCTTCCTGACTTATTTTTATTATTATTATTACACACACACACATATATATTTATATATATATATATATATATATATATATATATTATATATATATATAATATATATATATATATTTTTCTGTTACAAACTGTAATAATATAATTTATCCTAAAAAGGAAATCCATAAATCCAATTAACATAATCCTGTTTATTTGAAGTGGTAAACAATTTTATGGTTAATAATTTCTTCTTTAGTTCTTTATCGAAGTTAAAGCCATAAAAAGACCTCAAACTCCTCATGGCATCTTCCTCCCGCGTCTTAAATCTTTTTTAAGAGAACTTGAACCCTTGTAATTTTTTTGAGGAGAAATATGATGAAGTTTATTTGGGTTTGTGTAAGTTACATATTGGTATGAAAGAGGAGCGGCTCATTTGACTGTAGGTATTTACTGTTTATTTATAGTTTTATTTTAATTGTGATATAATTAAAAACAATTGTTTCATTGATGACCATTATTCTTATTACAGTTCTCTTTCATGAGGTCATTATTATTATTATTATTATTATTATTATTATTATTATTATATTACAGTAGAATACGCTGATAACGCGGTGCTTGATAGTGCTGTACGCGAATAACACGGCAAAAAAAATATTGTATATTATTTTATTACGCGATCCAAGACGCGAATAACGGTAATTTTTAAACTAAACGGACAAAATTCAAGCCAGGCGCCCAACAACCGCGGGTAGTCATTTGTCAGCAACCGCGGGTAGTCATTTGTCAGCAACCGCGGGTAGACACTGGTAGAAGACGAATCGAGAAACTAAGAGAGTGAGTGAGTAATATGTAGTGTGAAGTGTATGGTGAGAGTTATATTTTAGATTTTTTATCTTCTTTTCATTTACATGTCTATTACGGAAAAGTCTGACAAGTCTTTAACAAGTCTGACAAGCCTTTAACAAGTGATAACGAGGACCGCGATATAGCGGGGTTTCTCGGAACGTAAACCCGTGTTATCAGCGTGTACTACTCTATTATTATTAGTAGTAATAGTCATAATAGTAGTAGATTGTTTTGTTGGATAATCTTATGAATGTATTTGTTTGAAACTTTAATATTTTGTAGCATTGGCCCACAGAAGATCAAGTGATATTAACGTGCCTATAACCACTCAAACTACCTAAAGTGGTGTCAGAGGGAGTGCCCACGGAATCATTATCGAAATGCCATGTTGCTTATTTAACTCAGTATAACACTGCAGAGAATACATTTTGAACATACTGCATGGTTTCATGAAGCTTCATATTCTCTTAGCGGCAATAATCGAAATCAGGCATTAAGTTTAATGCCTAGGCAATAAGTTGAAAGCTAAGAATGCATATAATCATAAGTATAATGCCTATTTATCCTGTAGATAATAATAAATATAACGTAACCTATTATCTTAATGCCTAATTTCGCTTATTGCCGGTAACATATATATATATATATATATATATATATATATATATATATAAAGAGAGAGAGAGAGGTTTCCAGTACAGTAAATTATATTTATTAGTTTGCTTTTGCCTGAAAAGCTCTTTTGCTTTCCAACACCACATTCAGTTAAAAATACTGTAATTAGATTACTTACCAAGTTACCAATGAATACAGTATTCCACAAAATTATGACTGTGGTTTTTCTTTAATTATCTAATATTTTATATATTATGTAATGTATTCCTTTTCTAAATAAAGATTGTTTGCGTATGTGTGTGTGTGTGTGTCTGAAATGACTCGAGCGCCAGTCAGTTAATTTTAATTAAAATTATTAATTATACTTCTGAGTTCTTCTTACGTTTATCGATCGACTTTCAAATGGGGAAGTCATTCACTGAGAAATTTAATCTGAACAAATATATTTTTAATTTTCGAGAAAATTTAACGATATAAATAATTTATGGCCGATTTAAAAATGACGTGAGTAATTTAAGTTCCATAAATTTGGTTTGGCATTTATATAATGCCCTAATTAGTTATTAATATTTTAAACAGTTCCGGATTTGATGAAGAAAAGAAGAGTAGATGTGCTCTGCGTACAAGAAACGCGTTGGAAAGGAAATAAGGCGGCAAGAGAGCTCGGTAAAGGATATAAACTGTTTTACAGTGGAGCGTCGGTCGAAGGTAGAAATGGTGTGGGTATTATATTGACGAAGGAGCTCAGTGAGTGTATTGTGGAGATAAACCGGAGGAGTGATAGATTAATGACTGAGACTGAACTGGGGGAATCATGTGCTCAATATAGTGAGTGCATACACACCGCAAATTGGATGCACAGAAGAAGAGAAGGAAGCCTGCTGGAGTTCGCTGGAAATAGAAATGGAGAGTGTGCTAGAAAATGAGTGGTAGTTGGTGCTGACCTGAATGGACACGTAGGAAATAACAATGATGTTACGGAAAGAGTACATGAAGGACATGGTTTGGGAGAGGCAAATCGGGAAGGTGAGAGAGTGTTGGCCCTGGCTGTCTCTTTTGATATGGCAATTGTAAACACATACTTCAGAAAGAGGAACGAACATTTGATAACTTACAAGAGCGGAGGTAGAACGTCACAGGTTGACTACCTACTCTACAGAAGGTCACAATTGAGTGAAGTTAAGAACTGTAAAGTGATTGATTCCAGGAGACCATGTAACACCACAGCACCGGATATTAGTTATGGAGCTGATGTTGAGGAGACCGAGAAAGATACGAGAAACGTGTGTTAGGAGGATCAAGTGGTATAAGCTGAAAGAAGAGGAGAAGAGAAGAGAGTTTAAAGAGCGGGTGCTGACCGAGATCAGTACGCCAGAAGATGTACAAAACTGGTGGCAACATAATGCAAATGTAATACGAACCGTAGGAAAGGCTGTATTAGGTGAAACATCCGGTAGAGTGTGGAAAGATAAAAAAGGATGGTGGTATAATGATGGCATCCAAGAGTCCCTACAATGTAAGAAACAAGCAAAGAAACTGTGGGAGGAAACTAGGTCGCGTGAGCGGAAGGAAGTATATAAGAACGCAAAGAAACAGGCAAAAAAGGCGGTGGCACTGGCAAAAGCCCATGCATATCGTGATCTGTATGAGAAATTAGAAACTCGAGAGGGGCAAAAGGAAATATTCAGGTTGGCTAAAAACAGGAATAAAGCCACAAAGGATTTTACTCAAGTGAAACAGGTTAAAAGAGAGGATGGGACAGTACTGCGGAGAGAGAAAGATATACAGGTTAGATGGAAGGAATATTTTGAGGAACTATTAAATGAGGAAAACCCTAGGTTGGTCCATGAGGATGGACTACCTGGCAATGACGAGGAAGGTGGAAAGAGCGGAAGTGAAGAAGGCGTTGGATAAAATGAAGAGTGGTAAAGCAACGGGTCCTGATGAGATACCGGCAGAGGTATGGAAGGCACTTGGCGATGAAGGAGTGGATCTCCTGCATGATCTTATGGAAAAGCTCTGCGACCAAGAGGTGGTCCCGGAGGAATGACGTGCCACTATCATAGTACCCATATTCAAAGAGAAAGGGGATATACAGGAATGCTCAAATTATAGGGGTATCAAACTGATATCGCACACCATGAAGGTGTGGGAGCGAATTGTGGACTTAAGGCTGAGGGATGTGTTGACTGAGGAGGTTAGAGGGGTTGCTCCTTGGTGCATGATGTATGCCGATGATGTAGTGTTGTGCGCAGAGACAAGACAGGAGGTAGAACAACAGCTAGAAAATTGGAGGGAGGCATTGGAAAGTAGAGGTATGAAAGTTAGTCGGAAGAAGACTGAATATCTGAGATGTAATGTAGAACCGGATGAAGGAGGGGGAGTGATGTTAAACGGTGAACTGATCAAACGGGTAGATCGTTTTAAATACTTGGGATCAACAATCGAGGCAGAAGGGGGAGCAGAGGGCGAGGTGAATCGTAGGATACAGTCCGGATGGAGGAGCTGGAGAGAAAGATGGATGTGGCTGAAATGAAAATGTTGCGATGGATGTGCGGTGTAACTAGAAGGGATCGAATCAGAAACGAACGCATTATAGGAACGGGGTGAAAATAGTAGAGGCGTCAAGAAAAGTCCAAGAAGCCAGACTGAGATGGTATGGGCACATGATGAGAAGAGAGGAGGATTACGTGGGACGTAGGGTGCTGGAAATGGAGGTGCCGGGACGGAGAAGAAGAGGTAGACCGAAGAAGAGGTGGAGGGATTGCGTGGCGGCAGACATCCAGGAGAAAAATTTGGACGAGGACATGGTGCGTGACAGAAGAGAATGGAGGAGACTCATCAAGAACAGCGACCCCATATAGAGATGGGATTTAAGCTGCAGAAGATTTTAAACAGTTCCGGAAAAAAATTCGCCTAGAAAAAATTATTTTTAAAAATTACGTATAAAAAATTACTAAGTAATAATTGCTTTTATTATTATTTATTATTATTATTATTATTATTATTATTATTGATAAAACTAAAATTAACAAAATATCCAAAGAAAACAAATTATTGTTGCCAATTAGTGACCTTTTACGATTTTTTAAAAATTTTCTAGGCAAACTTATTTCCGAAACTGTGAAATCAAAATGACTGACTGTAATTAACAGAGCAATTTAATGCAAATGGAGGTGATTGAATAAAGTAGAAAATTGAAGGGATTGAATTTATTAATTTATGCCAGATTTCACTGCATAAATATTGGAAAAAATTTATTTAAAACGGATATTCTGAAAATTTCTCTATCAATTATATTTTATTCTTTCATTTAACAATTAAATTATTCTAGAATCTAGAATTGATTTATTTCCCTTTGGAAAACATCTGACTGGAATAATCAAATTATAAAATTATTAAACAATTTTTGTTTTATGATAAATTTTAATATAAATGTTTTAAATACCGGTAATTAAAATATAAATTCCTCATAGTTTGCCAACAATAAAAAAAATAATTTTCGCC